>JAHPZR010023199.1:15000-37500 GCA_019787425.1 Platygyra sinensis | reverse complement strand
GAATTTCACGGATTTAGGAACCTTTGCTGTCTTTCCTTGTCGCTTTTGGGAGCGCACTATTTCCTCGTAGCTTAATCAAAACGTGTATCATTTGTGCACTGATACAAGGATTATAACGCAAATGTTTCTCTGAACAAAACTTGGAGGGAAGAATTAGTCCTTGTGTTATTGATATCGCCTTTAGAGTTTGGCTCATTTGCAGCAAACATCAGAAAAGTTTGGGACACGCGCTTGTCGTGTCTGTTATTGCTATTATTAAGGTAAGTTGAGGTCTTTACTTTCTGAATATTGTTACTTTCAGTATATATTGCCTAGTAGCAACCAGGGCCTTCCTATTTCCCCCAGGGTTGTCCAGAACAGGTTTTAAACATGTTATACCTGATCACAAACGTCGTCAAGGAAACCATCACATGGCTGAGAATTTAATTCTCAATTGTTCTTCTCTCTACTTTGAATCCTTGACCACGTGATAATTATTGCGTAGTGAGAATTACCCTCTTGGTCCTCCAACGGTAAGTGTATGATTAAGAAATACTTTGTGATAGATGATGTGTTATGGGCGGCGACAGGTCGGGTAGGATCTGTAAGGTCTCACATGAATCGACCCTTCTCCAAAATGGCGGCCGAAAATTCAAATAAGTCAAAATTAAAACCGTATACCAGCACTAGAAAGAACACCTTTACTTTAGTAACCCTGCAAAGTCTCAGCATTTAAAGTGTAATATCAGCTGAGAAAATGTAAGTCGAAAATTGAAAAATTTACAGACGTTTATATGATCGGGGGTATAATGCATACCCCCAGTCTTACAAACGTCTGTAAATTTCTCAATTTTCAACCTACATTTTCTCAGCTTATATTACACCTGAAATGCTGAGACTTTGCAGGGTTACTAAAGTAAAGGTGTTCTTCCTAGTGCTGGTATACGTTTTTAATTTTAGCTAATTTTAACTTATTTCAATTTTCGGCCGTCATTTTGGAGAAGAGTCTATTGCGTAATACCATTTGAGAGGACAATAGACTAAATAGCAGAATCTGCATGCCTCTAGCCCCAAAACAATAACAGCTAATAACAAGCAAAAAAAATTGCAAGCTCAGGAGAGGTATTACATCTCTGTCGGCAGGTTGAAAGCTGTTTGGACAGACTGGGTTTCAATTGAGCGCCTGATCTGTTCTTCAGTACCGCGCTCTTTGATTACAATTGCCGCCACTCAATCAATGGCCACCAGGGTCTCATTCTCGTGCCCTGAGCCCACCTTTTCTTTTCGTCACGTGGTCTTCTCATTGTGACATTTTAAAACGAGTATCACTGGATACGAGAGTTCCTAAGCACTGGGGACGAGGGTACCTGAGCACATAGTTTCTTAGATTCAATACGCATGCATAACGATCCAAAGAACTTCTGCGTACAGGAGGCAACCAGTCAGACACTGATCCCAAACCAATCACTCGGTCACACGTGACCGGCACATGTCCACAGTACTGCCGGGACATTTTGTCTGAACTGTTCATCTTTCCATTCTCTTGACTCTTATTGCAGTTTTCTACAACGGCCAGTTAGTTCTGGCTCAGGTTCATTTTCAATTGTAATTAATAAACGAGTCACACCAGTGTGTAGGTGCAAGACATTAACAAAAATATCTTATGCACTTTCCACCTTGTGTTGCGAGAGACTCACTGTTGTTTCTCTCTCTTGCCAGGTTCGCTTCTTGTCTCCGATTTATCACCTGAACGTTTGCCCGGCAACTGGTCACGTGTGCCTGGGGTTCCTGTCCGAGGCCACTTGGTTACCAACTCGCTGTGTTCAAAATGTGCTCAGTGCTTTGTTCGCTCTGTTGATCAGACCCGAACCGGAGATTGCCGCTGACCAGACACTGCTGAACATGTATAATCAAAACAGGACCGTTTACGAAGAAAAAGCAAGAAAAAGCGCCCAGGAAGCTAAGCGACGATGACGTTACATCGACGGATCTTAGTAATGAGTTCCTTCAATTCTCATTACTTTCTAGGTGACAGTAAAGTGATAATGTAAAAACAAATAAGATGTTGAACTTGTTGTGTAAAGGAGGTGAGAAATCCTTCCCCCGCAATTCTCTTCAGGAGATATTTTGATTACTAAAAAAACATCTAGTCCGTGTTTTTAGGTGTGGCAGTAGTTGTTTATAGTGTTCATGTTATCAAGTATTCTCGTTTGTTTGTCGTGGAAAATTTTCCTGCTGTTTGAAAACGCCAGTATGGTCACCGTGGCGAAACTCTCAATGTCATTATTTACAACAGACTATCTTGCAGTGGAGCTCCCAGTCAGGCGATCAGGCTCAACTGACTGAGGGCGAACAGAGAAAGTGCATGTGTTAATCCGAATCATTATTGGACTTGAATCTTTATCAGATTTTAGAAGTACATCAAAGTGGCTGTAAGCCACTGAACTTGGAAAATAAACTATGAAAGGGTGTTATAAGGTGTTATGTTATGCATTCCTCATGCATACATTACATGCATGCATACAATACTTTATTTACTTCGGATTTTAGAGTAGCTTAAAAAAACAGCTGTCTCTACAAAGGTTGTGTCACAAAAGTGTGAAAGCGTGCGCGACAATGCCGATTGGTATTATGGGTAGTAAGCGTTAGGCTTTGCTTGATTGAGGTTTAAGGTGATTTAGCAACAAGGAAGGAGAATTCATGAATACACGTGTTTCTGCTGTTTTCTTCCACCACGCTAAAACACCTTGAGGTTCATCAAGCAACCGTAAAAACCACCATTACCCATAATAACTTTCAAAATTGTCGATCGGGTAAGCTTTTCCCCGTTTGTAAGACAACTTTTCTCGAAACAGCTGTATATGCAGCTAATATCTCCGAGCATTTAACTATCTGCCCGGGTTGTTCGAAAGGTGGATATCGCTATCCATCGGATAAATCACTTTCCAGCGGATAGCGTGGTTTGTTTTGTAAACACTTATCCACTAGATAGTGATTTATCCGGTGGGTAGAGTTATCCAGCCTTCCAACAACTGAGACCAAATGAGAGATAGACCACTACCATGACTACTGACTACACCGAGAACTACGTCACCTACTCTCATTATTTTTTGCTTTTTCTGTCAAGAAACCATTTACCGAAAGGTAGCGTTTGTGTTTCCGTTTCTTGTCTCAAAAAAAATCGCCTGGAGAATTTAATCATTCGTTTATATCGATTGCTTTCTCACATATCACGAATTAGTATATGCTAAAACAGTGGATAGTGTTAAACGCGCGCGCTGACTGGCTCGTCAATTTACCTCCGAGCAACTCAAGAGAAAAAGGCGTCCCGGTTTGTAGCCGTGACAAGTGAATAAATCATCCAAATTAATTTTTCTGGTGCATATTATCGCACTGTTTTAGTATATACTAAAACAACTTTTCACCTCAGTGTCGGTGGCTAGCGTTGGATGTTTACCTCCACTTCCGTGAATAGTTGTGAATTATTATATGGCTCTGTCTCACAAAGACTGGGAACTACCAAATTCACGAATTTGATTGCCTTGGTCGTGTGTACAGACCTCACTGCGTCCGGTCTGTACTTACGACCTCGGTCAAGATTCCCTCATACAGACCTGCTCGGTTAATAAGAGCTAAATAACGTGGGGCGGGGGGGGAGGGGGGGGGGGGGGGACTAAGATTTTACTTGGTTCGAATCGCTAAGGAAGAACCATAAGTATTTTCCTTACAATGAAAAACTCGTTATACATTCCGTACCTCTCGAAACTAACGAACTGGCTGTATAAAACAGCCTTAAAGGCGGATGTTTGAAACCCGGGGGGACTCCTACATGAAATGGCTGGGATATCGAGGATTCTGGTCTCACTTAGGGTGTTGATGACGACACGCATCACCAATTTTAGATGTCAAATTATTCTTCAAGGTGCACTCGAAGAAATGATAATGAAAGAAACGCTCTCATGCACTTAATTTGTGTTTTCTTGGCTTGATTACCACTGATCTCTCGCCGAGTACTCGAGCCAGGTCTACAATTGCGCGCGGGATCGATCGTTTCTTGAATAGTGGCTAGTAATCGAACCTATTCCGTTTTTAAGTTGTATCTTTTAGGGGTCTAATGAAGCTCAAGCAACGCCCACATTAGCCTCCTTTAGGAGCTTAATTCAAATTTCCCGACGAGCATCTCTTGTCTTTTCTTATGGCAGTTATCCCCGGTTTTTCAAATATTTAACGGGAAGTGAAGGAGTGAAGGAGTGAAGGAGTGAATTTCCAAGTTAAAAAAGGAACATTTTGCTGAAAGAAGTGCCCACCTTTGGCTGGGCGTTCCTCTCTTGAGATTTTCTTAGGCAACGATTGCAAACGGATTTAGTCTTCAGAAGAAGGAAACGTTTTCATTTTCTTCTTTTGCCAAATGTTTGTTTCGATGGGTGAAAATATCAGTGGCGATGATTTTCATGAATATAGATTTCCTTACGAAGCGCTGACACACAAGGCACGAGAATTGTCACTTCCACACTCTCGGCTGTGTGAACAATAATTCTACCAGCACTCCGAAACAAAAGTAATTTCTCACCTACATGTTAAATTTTATTCAACTGAATCACAGTCAGTATACTATTTACAGTTTTAAGGTCAATGCCACAGCATTTAAAAAGGTATACAAAGGGTATACGTGACTTGCAGAATCAATTTTGTCCGGCAAGAACATGACAAAAAGATCTTTTATCTATCAAAAGAAGTACTTATGCAGTGGCATGGACGTAATTACTAACAATAGAGTACTATCAAAGCGATTCAAAAAGCTCTATCCAGTGTCCATTGCACGTTTTTCAAGCTGAATTAAAGGCCAGCTTTAATTATTCTTTTGTTTACACTGATGTATCTATTAAACTAATACGCCTGGGTATGAGACTGACACTGAGCATGCGTAGAGTATTTGGCGAGACGTCAGCGTAAACAAATCTAAACGGAGATACTGAGTTCTCTGATACGAGGTATTCTTTGCAGTTTACACCAAAGAAAATTAAAAATATCATTATATCTTTCCCAGCATGGTCAGGAAGACGTAAGCATGATACTTAATATAATAGCATCGACAACAATGTGAAACGCTGCGAAATACTTCAAAATAATGATGCTTAAAATATTTTGAGTATGTTTTGTTTAAATTGCCATTTCGTTTTGCATTACTTTATTTTCTTTAATTTCGTTGTTCAAACTTTGCATACTTTTTCGATTCGGATATCTACATTACTGAAAATATGATATTTTTGACCGGCAGAATATCCTTTATATTCCATCTTTTCTCAGTTGCGCATGCAGACATTACAAGAATGCCACTTTTTCAAATAACACGAGAAGCAATTTGGAAGAAAGCAAAAGGTTTTTCAAGTCAACCTGATGCAATGCAATGCAATCTTCAGTTATCCCAAATCTTTTGAACTAAGCGATTGCTTAGAAAAAATGTAACTTAAATTTTCACATTCGGTTGCTCATCGTATGTGCTATACATTAACAATGGCTTATTCCCTCTATGAGATGTGGCAGAAGGAAATCATGGTAGCTGCCTTGCAACCTCGTTCCCAGGACCTTTACCCTGGCTTGTGGGCGTGGCGGGAAAGGCCCTGGGATCGGCTGGTCACATGATCTCACAAAACCCAAATATCTTGGGTGTACTAAATTATCATATGTTAAACAGAACTTTCAAGAAGGCGGTCTCGCCCCGTCCCCAAACCAAGGTAAAGGTCCTGCGAACGAGGTTGAGCTGTCTTCCTGAAAAGAGAACAAATGTCCAGTCTATAATGATGGATGCTAGTATCATAATTACGTGCAGGCTATTCTCGCAGAGGGAATTATGAGGTATCTTTCCATGGTTCACTGTCAGTCCTTCCTAGCTGTAGTTTGCCGGCATCGTTTTAGCTCGTCATTGCTTTGTTAAATTCTCGATCACGGCACTTCTGTTTCTATCGACAGCGATTTTATCGAAGAGCGAAGACACTAAAGCTGTCCAACCAGTTTGATGACTGAAAATAGATAAATGAAATAAATCAGAAACCTATTCAAGACTTCCAAAAAACAGAAGTGCAGCATAGAGCAATTTCGATATGCTAAAATGCAACTTAAAACAACAGACCTCAGTACGAGGCTCTGGGGAATAAATACAGAGTTTGTTCGGTTTATTCTCTACTTGCACAAATCCCATAATACACCTCTTTTACCCCAAAAAAATTTGCATAGGCATTGTTTTAGATTACTCTTGGGACATGTTCATGTCCCAGGAGAAATTGCAAACAATGAGTATGCCAATTTTTTGGGGGGCGGGGGGCGGGGGAGGGGGAGGGGTAGAAGGGGTGCATTATGATATTGTGCAGGTAGTGAATTCCTTGGAGCCTCGTGCTGAAGTCTATTGTATTAGGCTGAATTTTAATATAGCGAATTTGATCGATTCTTTTCGTTGATAGCAGCTGTTATCGTTTTGGTCCTCGGAGCCTTGTTTCTAGTGTTTGTTCTGTTGTTCTCAAGGGTATCAAGCCATTCATGTGAGTCCTTACGAGAGCTGCTTCCCGAGCGTGAAAAATCATTATTGGGCTAAATTTTTTCAAGTTAACCAATCCAGTAGTACTTTACTCACCTGGCTCCACATCCTCTTCCGGTTTCTGCTTCGAAATACTCGTAGAACAGCACTAGTTGGTTCCAGTCCTCGTCTGTTGCATATCGCTCTTCACTTCCGTGACAGGGCCTGTGGCCGAGTTCGTCTGGGAGAAACACAGAGACCAAACGACGAGAAAGTTCCATGGAAACATCTCGGAGACGCATCAGATTTCCTGATCCGGTTGGACATTCGACCTTGAAACTGGTTCCATAGAAGTAGTCGTAACGTTTGAGTGCCTCAACAATCAGATAGTTGACTGCGATTGAAATGAAATAGTGACTTTAGTTTTGTCGCTTTTGCGGAAGGAGCACTATTCAGGTGTGAATGAACAAGAAGCATTCACTTAGAAGAGATTTTATTTTCAAAGACACAGAGTCTTAATTTTGAATCTTCTACAGGGCGCCATATTGGAGTTTATGTTATAACACCTCTGTTCGAGATCGTCTTTACGAGTTTTCAACCTATATTTTATGTTATACTTACCACAATACCAGATTGGTCCCCTCCAGTTACTGTTGCCGCCAAACATGTGAGTGTTGGACTCGCCTGGAACATAATCCACTTTGTATTTGATTCCGTCGATATCCAGTTCGTAAGGGTGCTTTTGATGGTAGCGTGACATGGAACGGATGCCGTAGGGTGACAAGAATTCATCTTCATCCAACATGTACGACAACAAACTACGAAGCTGTTCGCGGGAAGGAATCGCCAGGAGGTATGAGTCGTCGTTTGGATTCAAGGAGGCGATCTGTTAAAGAAACGAGAAACTTTAACTCAAAATTGAAGGAGGCGTTAAATGTTGTGAAAAAGTCACGTGGATTCCGATATGAAAGCAGCGCTTAATTAATACGGTATTATAACTAGGCAGAGGGAGTGCAGCGGCGAAGAGTAGAACAGAGACGAGTAGAGTAGAGTAGAGTAGAGTAGAGTAGAGTAGAGTAGAGTAGAGTATTGTAGAGTAGAGTAGAGTAGAGTAGAGTAGAGTAGAGTAGAGTAGAGTAGAGTAGAGAAGAGTAGAGAAGAGTAGAGTAGATTTGAGTAGAGTAGAGTAGCGTATAGTAGAGTAGAGTAACGTAGCGTAGAGTAGAGTAGAGTAGAGTAGAGTAGAGTAGAGTAGAGTAGAGTAGAGTAGAGTAGAGTAGAGTAGAGTAGAGTAGAGTAGTAGAGTAGAGTAGAGTAGAGTAGAGTAGAGTAAAGTAGAGTAGAGTAGAGTAGAGTAGAGTAGAGTGGAGTAGAGTAGAGTAGAGTAGAGTAGAGTAGAGTAGAGTAGAGTAGAGTAGAGTAGAGTGCAGTAGAGTGCAGTAGAGTGGCGTGAAGTGGAGTGGAGTGGAGTAGAGTAGACTACAGCAAAATACAGAAGATACTGATAAAGTAGAGCAGAGCTGAGCCAGGTGGAGTGGTCATTTTCCGTGCAAAAGCAGAGCAATGAAGAAGAGTTCGCTAACTTAGAGAAGAATAGAGTATAGTTACGTATAGTATTTAGAGTGGAGAATACAGAGAAAGAACAACTGAGATTTGAGGAGCAACTAAATGGTTATACCGCTTAGTACCTGTGAGGCTAGGTCTTTCCTGTTTTCCATAAACCAGTTTAACCGGCTTCTGAATCCAGGAAGTTTACCCAGATACTTGCCATCCAACACCCAACAGGCCAGCAGAGGAACCAGGCCAACCAAGCTACGCACGCGCAGAGGGAAGAACTCCTCTCCTCTGTGAAAGTGATCGTAATAAAATCCGTCCACAGGATCCCAGAGTCCAAATCCGTCAGACATTTGATTAATGGCGTCCCCGATGCGGGTGAAATGTTCCAAGAACTTAACAGCAATGTCTTCGTAGGCGGGGTCATTGAGAGCGAGCTCTAAAGAGATGTTAAGCATCACAACAGAATATATAGCCATCCACGCGGTGCCGTCAGCCTGTTGTAAAAAAAAAAAAGATTCCTTTGGTCTGCTTTGAATTTATAAAACCATAGTTAATAGAGGGAAATTGATAGGGAAGGGCCGGTAACTGATCAAAGAAGCAAACAAATAGGCCAAGATTAATTTATGTTATTCCTTGGCCCTGCGCATCTTTTGTTGTATGCTCATTGATCATGACTATACGTGAATTAGATAATCGCATTGTTTAGTTGTATGTGCACACATAATAACATCTTTTTGTATTTTGCGAGGGTTTGTGCAGGATCAACCCCCCAAAATAGCCAAAAAACATACAACAGAGAAGTTTGCCGGATTTCCTAACCATTTCCCTCTATTAACTGTGATAAAACCAGGCTGAGTGAAAGGCTTAGGAATCGGATCGGAGGTAAGTCGTCTTGAAACCTTTGTCAGTGGAACTTCAAACACTTTTTGGGGCAATTAATTTGCAGACCTCAATTACTCAATTACTTATATGAGCTCTTTTGCAAGTAGTCTATTGATCAAGTATGATCTTACAAGGAACTTTGGTAAAATATACTGTTTTTTAACCTGGCAAAGGCGGTCTCCAGGAGGCAGAGGCTTCGATCTGTCAAAACACCCTAAAAAGGATAAAAATAAACCAACGAATTAAGATCTGTTAACGAGACATCACAGGGGATTGGTCAAGGGTGCTGTGTGATGCTCACCAATGTTGTCAAGACCAAGGAATCCTCCTCCAAAAATGTTTTTTCCTTCAGGGTCCTTCTGATTTACCCACCTTAAAAGAAACACATTAGAATGTAAGTGATTGCACACCCGCTACTGAACTAGCCTACGAGCAGTGAGTCAAAAGGTGAGCCTTCTGTCAGTTAAAGCTCCAGTTGTTAGAAAAATTATAATCTATTTATTAATATTGTGCTTGATGGTTAGAGGGTAGGGGAGTTTACTCATAAATTTTTCTCCGCAAGACGAGACTTTCACTGCATTTCCCTAACGATAAATGTGAATGCCCGGGTATCCCCCAGTGGGGAGGGATTTTCAAATGACTGGTGAATTACAGAAGGGTTTATACTTTAAACTACAATTGGTTTTCATGTCTTACCAAGTAAAGTTGAGAAGAAGTTTCTGAAAGCATTTCGCAAGGAAGACAGTGTCCTTCTCTCCAGACCTCCCCGTCAGTTCGTACACTCGATAACAGGCTAGTGCGTGCACTGGAGGATTGACGTCACTGAACGCGAACTCATAGGCGGGGATCTGTCCATTTGGCGCCATGTACGTCTCGCGTAGGAACAGTAACAACTGGTCTTTGGCAAACTCAGGGTCTACTTTGCAGAAGGGAAGCATGTGGAAAGCTAAGTCCCAGGATGCGTACTGGAAAAATTAAGATGACAATATTAATATTACTTATTTATAATCGTAGTATGCTAATCGAGACACCTCATCTAGTAACGATTTGGCACTCTTTCGTGAGGGTCACAACTTTTCGGGAAATCGCTATTTTCGGCTGCTAAAAGTAGCAACTGAAACGTGCTCTGTATGTGGGTCGAAGTGTTCTCAATATATACATGGAGAAGCAAGGGATAAACATTGTTTAAAAGACATTGTTACACCAAAAACTAGACCTTAATTTCAAGGTGGAACTCACCCAAGGGTATTCCCATTTGTCAGGCATAGAAATTACATCTTTGTTATGCAGATGTTTCCATTCTGAGTTTCGTCCATTCAGACGGTTGCGAGGGGGGCAAGGCATGCTGGGATCACCTTTAAGCCATTCATCAACTACGTAGTAATAAAACTGTTTGCTCCATAGCAATCCCGCGTAGGACTGGCGCGACACTATCACCTCGTCATCTGACAGGGACTCTAGTGACAGAAGAAAGCAAAAAAATTAATAACACGCTCACACAGCATCACGCAACACTTTCAATGCGTCACGCAAGGGTGGTATCAGCTTACTCTCGCATTTGAGTGCCATTCTTCTTTTCACTGGATTTGGACAACACAAAACTACATAAAAACGTTAATCACCAGGTATAACAGTCTTGTAAAATTCATCAGCTTCGTTTTTTCTCTTGGCGACCATTTCATCAAAACCATTTTCTCTAACACACAGAGGAATTCTGTCACTGCAGGCTGAAAGGCGACAACGAATTATGTGCTGTCCTCCAGAGGGGACCGTAAGGACGTAATGTGCTGCCATCTTGGAGCCCCTTTTGAGCGGATTAACTGCATCAACTTTGCCTTCAATGAGATAGCGATGAAATGCATCTTTTGTGTACGATGAGCTGTTGGGTGTGTTGAAGAGTTTCTGATAAAAATAAAGAGGAATAATGACATTTTTAAATGATAGAATGCTATTCTTCAACTCAAATTCTTAGACCAACGAAAACTATGCTATGTCAAACTCACAGGGTGATGGAAGCCTTAAAGGCAGAAAAAGCAGCGAAAAAAATTGAATATTTTAAAGACCACTAGGATTATAGATTGGATATTTTGAACTCTGTAATACAGTTAATACACATGCAGGGCTTTAGTCCTTTTATACTGGTGACTTAAAAAAAAAAATTTACACTATTGATAAGTCTGAATTTGCATTTTCACTGGTTTTTCTTTTGTTCTTTCTATTCGCGACAAGTCATCGGGCTATTTTACCTTAAAATTTGTTTCATTTTCTGTGAAAATCAGTTCCGGTGTGTTTCCTTCCTGGCCAGAGTCCACAGTGAAGAAGTATTTTCCCAACGTGTCGTGATGACATGCCACAACACCAGGCTGCGTTTGGATCAACTTTGGTTTCGTCATACATTCTTCCGGTTCAGTGTCGCAGATGCACGCCTCGTGATCACAGCCCCAGCTCCACGTGTTCCTGAACCATAAGGACGGTAGCACGTGCACCCGCGCTGTTTCCGGTCCGCGGTTGGCTACGGTAATTTTGATGAGCACATCATCAGGGGTGTTCTTTGAGTACTCTGCAAAAATGTCCCAGTAGCGTCCCTCTTCAAATACGCCTACGGTGAGAAAAGAAAAGACAGACAGCAATAAATTACAGGTATCTATACCATTCCACATCTTTTCATTAAAAAAAAAACAATTGCAGCAGTAGATCACAATTTCTTTCTTCTTCCTCTATTTAGGTTCAGCTACAAATCATCTACGAGTCCAATTTCTGAGAGTTTCGCTTTTTGTATTTGCCGTTGCGTTTGCCTTTCAAATATGTTATCACCAGTTCTCATTTCTGCAGTTAGTCTATCAGCGGCCGAGATAGCTCGGTTATTTTGTATTTTTGTGTTTTTCAGTTTTACGGTTTTCTGAAATTAAATTACGACAAATAAATACATGAATTAAGTAAATAAACAAATAAATAATAGATTAAATAGATGTTAGCTGGGAAAGTGTCAGACTGAAGATTTGAAGGTCCCTGTTTCAGATCCGAAGAACTGGCGTGACTTCTGAACAATCCCAATCTCGGCATATTTTTATCAGTGCTTTGCTTTTTTCTTTTATTCTCCATTTTTTGCAAATACATTTGACTATTTTCGCGAATTATTTGGTACAAGCTTTGATTGTAATGTCACTCACCAGTATCAGCCAGTTCAAACTCTTGTTCCAGTTTTGTTCTTTCTCTGTTCTCGCTGACAATTAAGTCATAAGGATATTCATTCTGTGGGTATTTGTACAGGGCCTTCATGTAAGAATGAGTTGGAGTGGAATCCAGATAGTAGTAACATTCCTTCACATCTTCACCATGGTTACCTGACACATGAGCAATAAGTTAAATCATTGCCAAAGAGGATGAGTAGGATCCAGGCCATTTCCGAGTTATCTTAAGCCTCATTTCAATGCGATCGCACGTATTTAACTCATCAGGTCTCGCTTTGACAGAGAGGTTTAGGGATCTTGGTGGGCTATTGAAAGTGGTGGATTTTAATAAAACCCTCTTGTCAGCGCTCGGTTTATTTTTGATCCTTTTTCGGCTTTACGTTGGTAAATGAAAACAATAGCGAACTCAACATGACGCTGGTCGTACTTAAAAATTGTTATTTCTTGCATTTTAGGACACAGATGAGGTTTCGTGCTAAAGGTCATATAAAAAAATGTATAATGCAATTGTCACACTGTTTTTCCAAATATAGAAGATTACGAGAAGAAAATGACGCTTCTGATGTGATCTGAGAGCAGAGTTTATTGTTGAGTGTAAAACAAAGATTTGTGCCAGATGACAGGAAAATTCTTTTAAGATCGAGATAAGCAGATTTTTAACTTGGGATTCAGTTAACACAGTGCTACATTAATTTAACCTTCAATAAACACTTTCCCTACCCTCGTTTCCAGTGAGTCCAAAGAGCCTCTCTTTCAGAATGGGATCTTTCTCATTCCACAAAACCAAACCAAAACATAGTCGACACTCCTGGTCCGTGATTCCTAGCAAACCGTCCTCTCCCCACCGGTAAGCTCTTGATCGAGCGTCATCGTGAGGGAAATAGTCCCAGCTGTAAACACAGAAGTTGTAACATGATAATGCCGCAAGAGTTTATTGTTAAAATCAAATGCATTAATCATTTTTACATATAGTAAAATTCATGGTGAATCAAGTGGACATTGCCTGCGCGCAATGCTTGATTGTTTGACGTGAAAAAGACGAAAAATCTTTTCAAACTGAACTTTAATTCCGCTGTGATTATTTTTTTTTTCAGTTTCATTGCCACCTCAGGCCACCCACACACCACCTACAAACACGAGGGTTTACTAATACAGTCATGCACGAGACACTACTATCGTGGAAATGTGGTAATCGACGGAAAAGTCACGGTAACCTTCAAACAATGGCCCCGTGTTGTTAAAAGTACTAACTTCGTTCCCAGGACTTTTCCCTTGCACGTGCAATACTAAAAGGATCTAAACTTAAAACACCGCTTCCAAGAGATAACGCAAAGAGCGGCAGACGTTAAATATCAAAATCTGCCCTTCTATCTTAGAAAGACCGATAAAATGTTAGTGCAATCTACTCTCTCTTAGTCGAAAAGTCAAAAGCCAAACGACAGTCTTCACATCACTAGAAATTTTGTCAAAATTAATAGTCTAGTCATATTAAGATGTACCAACAGGATTTAGGGGATTTCCCCTTGACATTTGGAACGAGAAAAGTACCTCACGATATATGCACAAATAACGCACGTGTACCAATGAAAGCTACCAGGTCGTTTTCTTGAGTAACGCATGCCGCAGCGTTCGCCGGGGATTTGATCTCAAATTGAACTAGACGTAAAGTCTGCGAGTAGGCTTTTGTACATTATGCTTTTATTTTACCACTAAAATGCTTCACCTTAATGCTCCATTTTTTCACTAAAATGCTCGGTTTCCCCAAAACGTCACTAAAATGCTCGGTTAATGCTCATACATGTTTTTTTTAAACGTGCCAACACAATTAACAATTCAGAGTGCTTAACAAAAACGTATTCTTAGTATAACAAGTTAACAATTAACAACGTATGTAAAAGTTAAAATACCAGAATATAATTTTCCAAGTGATCTGTTGTTCTGTTGATCCTTTACCCCCTTTCATTGATGCTTAAGTGAATAGGTCTTCATTTAAGTCTTCATTTACTTGTAAAAAAACTAATTTTTATTTCTATATTCTGTGGAAAATTATTAATTTTCCGGGAAAATGCCACTAAGATGCTCGAATAATGCTCAATGCGTTTGCCTCATTAAAATGCTTCAAAAAATGCTAGCATAATGTACAAAAGCCTATCTGCGAGACGTTATCAAATTCTGCCATTTTATTTTTGGAAAGACCAATAAAAAGATATTGCCGGTGTACTCAATACTTTTAGTCAAAAGACAATTTATATTACTGGAAACCTGAAAATAATGGTTTAATCATTTTAAAACGTAACAACGTGGTTCAAGGGGATTTTCCCTTGAAGTTTGGAACTGGTTTGAAAAAGCGCAAAGTGATGAGTGTGAAAATTGCACGTGCACTGTTAATGGTTTCCTGAATGACGCAGGCAGCGCTCAAGGATTTGGTCTCAAAGTGAAGATGTGAAGTCTGTCAGAATGCTGCCCTTTTTGCTTGGAAAGACGAATACTAACTTATTGCAATCCACTTTTTCCTTAACAGTTTACTTCATCCTTCCTTTTTTTGTTTCGTCTTTGTGTTCTAAGCGCATTTTTCGTGAAGGAGGGATGTTATTCAGTTCAAGTGGCCTACTGACTGCTCAAGAACGGGCAACAGTGCAGGATTATTGTAAACGGAAATTGTAAATGTGAAAATATATTTTATTTGGCGGAGTGGGTTCTTGGATTTTAAGAGTCTATGATCGCATGTTCTTAGCGAGGATTATGCGAGAAATATATCAGTAACGGGGCCCGCCTCACGCAATATTGTTTTCTGCGGTAAGTTTTGGCCCAATCAGACATTACATAAAATTGTGTTGAATTTAGCAGGAAACGAGAGCTTTTTGTTAAAGTTTCCTTTTGAGAAGAGAAATATTTGCTCGCAAACATTCTTCTTGTTTCTTAACACTGTTCAGATTTTATAGTCACGCCTGAAGATTGTTAGGAACCCTAGAAACTGAACTTAGAAAGGCTACCGTTGGTGTTAACCAGCTGTTACATATTTTCCAACCCAACACAACCCCAATCGTACGGTCAGCCTTTCTTAGTTCAGTTTCTTCAAGCCTTTGCATTTGCTGATTAGAACCTATCAGGTTCCCGTACTTTTGATTTGTCCGTTGGCCCTTCCTAGAGTTTCAAGTGTTTTAGGAACGAAAAGCATGCTACCGGCTCGCTGCGCCGGAAGGGTGTTGGGTTTCAATTTATTGTTCATTTAAATGCCCGTGTTTTGCCTTCATCTTTGCAAATTGAATTGACTCATAAGAATTTATCTACCCCAGTAATAATTTGCAATTTGCCTTATTAAATCCACCTTGGGCCTTCTCTCTCAGCCATTACAGTCAAGTCTCCGAGACGCTAGCGCCCAGCAAGCAAGGATGGGTAATGCAGCCCAACATTAAAAAAGTCCCTTATCATGATCTATAGGACAAAGTAGCAGATCGTATAAAAAAAGCTTTTTGCAGCTGTCTGGCAGAAAAAAAAATAAAAAGCTGGCTTACGCTAATTCCTGGAAATGAAATAATTGGGTGAAATTCTATAATGCGCGGAGTTCTATCCTCTTCAGTGCTCGAAATTGCCTCCTCGAAGTAAACTTTTGCTGATGAAAAATGTGGTTTTTGAAATGGCTGAACTACGGTTCAAGTCGCTAGAAGCAGGTTCAAGAAAATAAAGGTTCAATATGATCGTCTTGAACTTGAGCAAAATTTCTCCAAGGAGTGCAAACGTATAAAGAACCTTAAAGAGAGTTTGTATCGGAATAGAATTTTTGTTTCTCTCCGCTTTCTTATCACTGTTCAGATTTAAGAGGAGTGTGGACATTTCAATGACTGAAGCCATCAACCATTGTTTGCTGTAAACTGCGTGCTCAGTTAACAATCGGGCTCTCTTAAAACTTACAAACCTTTATAGCCTTATCTACTTCAGATCCACTCAAGCCAAAGGCTGAGAGACGTATCAAGTATTCAAGACTAAAACAGTAAAAATTGCTTACCAGTTGCCATCATCAGAATAGTCTTCACGAACTGTGCCCCATTGCCTCTCGGACAAGTATGGTCCCCATTGTTTCCAGCTCTTGTTGGGGTCGATTTTGTCCATTTCCAGTCGCTTGTGTTCCTCGGTTTGTTTCTTGCAGATCAGCGCTGGCTGAGAATGCTTCTTTCTTCGCCATAGCTTGGGTGAAGTTCTTTCATCATTATCTGGTGTCGTTTTGGTGAAATGAGCGTTAAAATAATTTCGCACAGCAGGGATTGATAAAGATCCATTTGTGAAATGTTCCCATATCTTCTGAAACTCCAGGTTTCCTTTTTCAGCCAAGCTTCCTTTTTCGCCGATTACTCGACGCATAAGCCTTTCTGCTACACCAGATCGGCGACGCCATTTTGTGCCCAGTCTGCCTTTTAAGGTAGCTCTGTGATCCATCGACACTTCTATGAAAAGCAACAAATTAGGTCGCGTGTATTGCTTACGTGTCAAGATAGAATTTCGTATGTCCGCGGACAAGATGGAATTTCTTGTGTCCGCTCTAAAACAAATCTGCAGCTTTTATCAGCTCGAATTTGCCCGTTTGGCTGGTACGCATGACATCAAAGTTAAAATTAATTTTATTTAACTTCGAAATCCTGCTAATTTTTCTGTGCAAAGCTCACCCAGTCCAAGAATTACCATCTCCACGTGTACCTTGCACGTGCTGATCTAGAGGGCGGGAAATAAGAGGCGTGGGACTTTGTTGTCCGACAAATCATGCGAGCCTGTTTGCTGGAAACACGATCACTTGTCATTTGTTTTGATAGATTTTTCTCCAGTTACTTTCAATTTACACGAAAAACTCTTTTGAGCTTTTTTTGCGAAAAATATCCTGCAATATTATATATTTTCCAAGCCCTCATCTACAACACGCTGGGGAAATTTGAAAACTGAATTACCGTCCACACCACTCCGTCACGAAAACGAACTGCACGTTTTTCAAAAACGCTCTTTAAACCGGAAGAACGTAGAGACACCAGCTTTGCAGCACTTAAAAAACCGATTAAACAATGACCTCGCGATAATCACGTGATTTTCGTGGCCGAATTTTCTCAAAACAAATCCAAAATGACCGGTGATTGTTGGGTTTTCAGTGTACTATGGACGTAGTGAACTGAACAGTTGATGTTTCTTCGGAATGAAAATGCCGTGTTCAAACTTTCTTCGGCGTAATGTGAACGGGACCTTAGACTAAGAACTGGGCAAAAACAAATCCCATCGAAAGACTTACAAAAGTACTCAGTTACGTTTTTTTCTCAAGTAAAAGTATTTATTTCCATTTTTTTTTAGACACGTTTTTTTTTTCTTGTCTCGTGCGAGCTTTTTCAGGGTCTCGTGCAGGAGTGCCCTTGGACTTAAGGGTTTGCTCACAATGCTTTTTTTTTTCTGCTACTATTTTTCTCTTCGAACGACCGAGCCTTCCCCAGGGGCCACCCCTTGCGTTCGGGCTTGTTTAAATTCCTTGTGACCTTGCGTATAATGCGACATAGTGCATATTTGCACATGAGACTTGAAATATATACTTGATTTGACCGACGTATGTGCACGTGAACGTCATTTTCTCGCAAGCCACATCATCCCAGCATGGGAGCCCACAAAACAAAGTATTTACAAAACCGATTGCCGTACTTTGTCCTGTGTTGAAAAACACATGTGAAACGCACAAAACATGTTCGCTATCCTCCAAAATGAGACAAGTCCCATTTCTTCGTCTTCTTTCTATTGCAAAGGTGGAAATATCTATTTCTGGCAGGAACAGTTACTCTGTGTATATGAGTAGAGTGTAACGCGAAGAGCAGGCGGACTTTTAGTTTCAGAGGGCAAAGGGGTAATGGGTTTCCTGTTTCAACCTCCTTCTCCCTATGTTGCTAAGGAGATTCACCCAGACTCCTTCAGTTTTCGCCCATTCTGTAGAGACAACCAGGCCAGGTTGTTCGAAAGCCAGTTAACGCTAACCCAGGATTAAAAGTTAAGCAACGTATTAATTTTTCTTGTGTAAAAATGTTTTTCACTTCTTATATCTCGTGTAAGTTGAAAATACTCAAGCTCAAAACAGAAAGCTAAACAATATAAACAGAAAACCTCAACGATAAGTTACAAACCTGAAATTAAAATTCTCGCTGATCCTGCTTCGACCCACCCAGCCCAGTTGTCAGTTGAGATCTTATAAGC
Source organism: Platygyra sinensis (assembly GCA_019787425.1). Lineage (NCBI taxonomy): Eukaryota > Metazoa > Cnidaria > Anthozoa > Scleractinia > Merulinidae > Platygyra > Platygyra sinensis. Next base: position 19,170 of record JAHPZR010023199.1, on the reverse strand, counting down.
GATCTCCTTTTTCTCCAGAAATGTATTAGATTCCACTGTTCTTGTTGGTAGATGACGAAGCATATTTATTTAACTCAATTATCTTGCTGATCTGTTATTCCCACTGGTTTCCACAGCTCGATAGAACTACGGAGAACATGTTTTCTATTTCTTTTGGAATAACCGCGATAAAAAAAAAGGAAAACAATCTCTTTACTTTGATGATCAAAATGTAAATTCTCTTTGCTCATACCATCATAACGTCAACATCTCGTGGTAGTTCTGTTTTTCTATCAAGCTATGGAAACACGATTTTTACCCAATCAGCGCGCGTATTTTCTTAGGGCTGTTTTCTGAAAGTTAACAAATTGACGTCAGTTTTTCATGCGTCTGTCCTGTTATTGATCATGAATTTCGTCATAGCATTGTCAAAGTAGCTGTGGATCCACGAGGCGATAGCCGAGTGGATCCGCAGACTACTTTGACAATGCTATGACGAAATTCATTGTCAATAACAGGACAGACGCATTAAAAACTGACATCAATTTGTTTTTTACGATAACAAATTGTCGAATTGCCCGCTCTCGCTCGCTGACGTGTCGCATGAATTTCAAATTCATGTGTCTGTCCGCATATGGACAATAAAAATTAACCAATGGCGCGCGTGAATTTCTGCAGTTATCGTAAAATGTTATTTTTATAGAAACTCGAATTTGCGAAATTCTAAGAATATTTTTCAGAATAAAAATTATTTTTCTTTGGCCATCGTAGCTTAATGAGAAATGAGCACACAAACTGCAGTTACAAACATGACAATAAAACGCATGTTGGAAAACAAAAAATTATTAACTTTAACTTGACTTTTCGTATGTTTCTACATACATCTTCAGAAGTGACCGTTAGTAATACAAGTAGCAACTAACGATAATGTAAGCAGCGAAAGCGTTTACACCTCTATTTAGTTGGCATCTTTTGAATGCAAATATTTTTTTGGGAGTGCTCAGCTCATTGTCATTGTTATTGTTACTTAGTTTACTTATCTAAAAATTTCAACTTAGATGCTACTTTGTATTAACTAACGGTGCACTTCTGAAGATGGTAATGTAAGAAACCTCCGAAACGTCAAGTTAAAGTTAAATAATTTTGTTTTCCAACATGTCGTTTTTATTGTCAATGTGTTGTAAACTGCGGTTTGTTGCTATTTCTCATTTTCAGAATAAACCCTAGGCTGAGATTTTGAAAAGAATTCATCATTCATGGGTTAAAAAATTTGAAAAACATACAAAATTATATGTTTTTAACTAAACCGTACCGAATTCTTCCTCTTCCAAACGGCAAAACTAGCCAAAAGAAACAAAAACAATACTAGACAAGAAGACAAGACAAACACCTTTATTGTTACATTTTACAGACAGACAGACCTGGCACCGCAGTAGCAAAAGCTAATCGAGGCGGGCCAGGAACAATAAAAATAAATGACATCTGACGACCTTAATTAAAAGAAACGTATTTACAGAAAAGGCAAAAGAAGAACTACTTAAGAGAAACTTGTATTCATTAGTTCATTAAGGCTACATGGTCAATTCAAAGTATTTAGGACAGAACAGGATTGGAACTGGATAAGGAATTGAATAAGGAAGTACAGCTATGAAGAGTAAAAATTAACTTTTGATATGATGAATTCTAAATCTACTAGCCGTATGTTTGAGGTTAATAAAATTTCTCCAAGACGTTTTTAGTGTGTGTCTAATCTAAGAATATTCACAAGAAAATTTTCGGCCTAAAATTGGCAGAAATAGAAGAATATTCAGCCCGGGCCATCTTATAGAAAAAAAAATTGTATTCAAAATATGATGACAAACGAGTCCAAGAGGTTTGCATGGTTTCTAAACGGCCTGATGAGGTCACGAAGATTCATAGTCTCTCAAGAATAAACAAAGATTTGGGACGGCTTTTCTCTCAAAACATTCTGGCCAAAAGCTTCGTAGTGATCAGTGATAATTTGTTTTTTTGGCGGAAATTCAATTGCGGCCGATGCAATTTCTTTCCGTTTTATGGTCAGTTACTTTCATTGGAAAAAGTCCATTTCTTTTCTGAAGTTCGTATAAGCCCAAATCAGTTTCAACGCAATCCTCATGTGTTTGACTGAGTTCACTGCATTGACACGTGACAACTCAGCAGAAAGCAGCATTGCCCGCGTAGTGGACTGGGTTGAAGTAACTTCGTGGGGTTCAACAAATTGCTGGCCACGTGAATATGGCGACAACATGTTCAGTATACCACATAAAGAGAATTGTTTTTCTTGGCGAGAAATTCACTCTTCCATCTCAATGTCATAGCCGAAACAACTACATGTTTCTAAAAGTATTTTGTGGTTTTTCTAAAATTCTCGTGATCTTCTTGTGCTTATGTAATTTGAAGCCATCAAAACAAACAACTCTTGCCGCGATCATCTTTATGCCTAGGCTCGATTTCCGTAGACTCCCCAGAGTTCGGTGGCCTGCTCTATGCCCTGTGTTAGCAAATTACTGAAAAGCGAACGTAGGATAAATTCATTGCTTAACCGGCCACAGTCATGACTTTGCATATTTGTACCGGATATCGAATTAAAACTCTTTTAACAGGAAAGAACTCTTAAACAGTAAAACACAACTCACATACGAAGGGAAATGGCAATCAAATTTCATCTTATTAACACAATGTTCATATCGTGATGCTCGCCGTCAAACTCAAAACAAAAAAAACTTTTCGGACCCACCTTGTCTTGCATGTTTTCTTATGTTTTTGCGGATCGCTGTATCTAAATAAGTATTTTTTTTCTTGATCCCTAGACCATGCAGAATTCTCACTACTCAATGTTAAAAATTTTAAATTTTACTGTGGAAGAATAATTCCAACGCGAAGACAACCTGTTGTTTTCGAGGAGTGAATTTGCTCTTTTAAAATGGCATATAAAAGTTTAGGAGTTCCTCATTGCGGGTTAAGGTTTAGGTCGCAGACCCTAATTAATCAAAGGTGTAGAGGAGGGGAGTCGGTACTCATCTATATATCATGAGCTGCGGAGCTCAACATATTATGGTTTTAGAGTTGTTTAAGTTTTAAAAAAAACCTCTTCAGACTTGAATACTTTGATAAAACTTACGATCTAACAGTTTGACTCTGAAAGACTCTCAAAAAATAGTAAAACTCCGATCAAATTTTTTTTGTTCAACCTTTTTTTTTTGTTTAAGTTGTAGACACTGCAGTAGGTGGCCAGGCTAGTACGGAGGCTAGGGACTTGGCAAGCAATGCAACAACAACTGGAAGCGTGCAACATCGAAATTATTATCACTAGCTGCAACACAAAGGTTGGGGAAGACAAAGCATAGGGGACTGTGCAAGCAACTAATGCAACAACAACTATAGACATGGAACATCAAAATAATCACCGTGAGCTGTAACATAAAGATACAAATCAGGTCTGATATCCAGTGAAATCGACGGGAAATCAACTGCAAGTGAGTGGGTCGCCGATCTACGAAAGTGCTAATACTCGCGAACATAATTTGCTCGACAACCAAAAAAGTCCGTTTTACAGCAAGAAAAGAACTGAGAGGCACTTACATTTCTGTCAGCACTGCAGTGTACTGTCCTAGCGATGTTTCATTAAAAAAGGCCTTCTTGCTTTATAAAACTGGAGACCAGACGTCGTACCTTTCCAAGCGTGGCGCTCTCTCGCAGCTCTCTCTCTCTCGTGGAGAGATTTACAACTTTTTTGTGTACGATTATTCAGTGATTTATACCCATCCTATGTAAGGAATATCTCCTGTATGTCCATTGATTGCATCCGTTGACGTCAGCATTAATTGTCGTTGCTAATTGACGAGGGGCTGCTGTTCACGTGCATGTGTCATGTACGAGCAAAGCTGAGGGAAAATTTCTCCCCGGTGCAGTCTTAATTAAACAATTTGGCAACGCCATGGAAAAGGAGGATAATTTATCTATCAAAGCCAGTCTGAAAATTCTGCGTTTAAAGCATACTCCGCCGTTCGAATTTCTTTGCGATTAGACTTATAGACTGTCCACAAAGAGAGACTGTCCTCTAAAAAGACATTTATGGATTTGTTTTGGTTCTAGCATGGGACTAAATCAACTAATAGTGGTGCAATAAACGTTGAAAGGTTATCCGCTCTCATTTGTTTCCGGTGAAAG
>JAHPZR010023199.1:0-7500 GCA_019787425.1 Platygyra sinensis | reverse complement strand
CAAGTGTCGTTTGATGTGACATCTTGGCCTCGCTAACTGCAACAAAAAGCGATGGAGCACTTGAACAGTGTAACGCGATCCAGATCTAAATACCAAACACCCAAACCCCAATAAATTCTAAAACGGAAATGTCATAAACTATAATTTAAGAATATTACAAGAATATTTTCAGCCTAAAACCGGCACAAAAATAAGAATATTCAGCCTGGGCCGGAAAAACAACATTCTTATAAAAAAAAAAAAGAGTGTAATATAAATTCACGCACTATTGATACCTTCCATTACGCTATCATGCATCGATTACATCAGTACGCACAATATAAGGGGTACGTTTACAGCCATATTTGTTACACAAGTGAGGTTACAGCCCCGTGGTTACAGCTCTGATTAAAGTTCTCCTATCTAGGGACTCAAAAAAACGTTCACCAATTTCTATAAAAACAGGAATGAAGTTAACACCTTTAGAGAGCTAGCCATCCGGTAACAGGCCATTTGACTTGCATGGCAATGCAGAAACACAGTATGATCAACTACGGGGTCGGCGAAAGACCAGCAGCAACACAAGCCATCATGCAGGCCCCCTGGGCAGCATTACACGACAGGATAGCCGCCGGAACTGCCAAACCTCCGGTGGAGACCCCTGCCACTCCCCCTGCCGCAGACACACAGGCCACCCAGACTGTGTTACATCCTGTTTGACAAATTCCATAGGCCAGTAGACCTGAATTAACTGTGCTCGGCAGCAGGGCCAACATGATGGAAATCTTGACAAGAGCATTCATTTTCAGTTGTCCTTCTTAAGCCGCTCTCTCTAAACCTTTTTAAATGATTAGGATAAATAGGAGTTATCACATATGGGGCAAAATTACTGAATGCTGATTGACTGAGACAGAGGGTTTTTTTTTACTTACGAGGGCACTTTTGGTAATCAACAGAGCATGATACCTTGATGCTGATTGACTGAGCGCGCGCTTGCATTACGTTGGTCGGTTCCCGCTTTAAACGGATTTCGAAAAGGAATTTCAGAAACGCATAACTTCTGAGTTTGCATTGCATCGCTTCTGAGTTAAACGCGGTTATTCAATCTTAACGTGAAAGACAATCTACATGCAGCAAAGCGTAGTCCAGTTTGGTGAAAAAACAAAAGGATTCTTCCATCCAAAAACGTACTGATTCGCACTCTGAAAAAAGTTTGAGTGGGGACGGCTGGTGTCGCACGAAGCATAGAGTCACAGAATTTCGTGGCTGCAAAATGTTAATTTCTTCGTTTGCTTCAGGTCGCCTTATTGGTATCACGTCACCTTATATGGGCGTAAAAAACAACATAAAGTTTGTTGATATGTCAAGTTTTTGCAGTGGAAAGGAGAGTTTTAGATTCAAGAGGTTATTAGCTCGTTTGGACACTTGTTAAAGTCTTTAATCATAACAATTACAATTTCCTCAAATGTGATTGGTGCATAAACTGCTCTATTTTGCTCTAATTAATCTGTAAAGTTGTAATCGGACAGTTATATGAGCCAATTATTTTAATACCTCTCCACTAAATCCACCAATCACAACCGATTGATTATAATAACAATAGTAACCAATTCAAGATTCTGATTTGGTGCGATTGTGAAGGTTTAGTCTCCAGTGACTGTTTTGAAATAAACTTAACAGCCGTTTCGCAAGCTATGCTCCATACTATTAATTATGATATTTGAAAATTGCCATTGAAAGCTCTTTTTCAACTGAACTTTTACTGTTGTGGGAAATTGTGATTGTTATGATTAATTGGTAACAGGACATCATGTCGTCCAATAGACCTCTTTAGCTTAGGCGGTTTGTTTTCCCATTATAAACCACGTGATATTCCTTGGAGAATTTCTCTTTTATCCATTTTAAAGTCATTCTGTCATATTCATGTGACTATTTCAAAGTTTGAAAGCAAGAATTCTCAAGAGTATCATCACGTGGTCTACAATGGGACAACAAACCGCCCAAGCTAAAGGCTGGTTTTCACTAGCGCATAATCATAAGCATAAGCCGACATACGCAGAAGCAGTAAGATCTTGATAATCAGCGCCTTTTATTAGGGAAATTTCGAACAAAAGGTGCTAATTATCAACATCTTACTGCTTCTGCGTATGTCGGCTTGTGCTTATGCTCATGAGCTAGTGAAAACCAGCCTTAAAGGGGTAGTGAATTCCTTCATCGACTCTTTGACCCCCTTCCTTTTCAACTAAAATTTTAAGTCTTACAACTTTTCTAAGATGAAAAAGAACTAAGAAATTATGCAAGGCCGGGTCTGGGCGTCGAATCCGGGCCGACGGAGGCCGATGAGGACTACTAAACCACTCTACCACCGTGCAGCTGGCTACCAAAACCACTCGAAATTTAAGCTACACATAATGAACAGTACTATAAATTAATGTAGAGTTACCCTAACATAAAAAATAAAAGCTAACCGCAAGCAACATGCAGTGAAACTAACAGCAATACCGCCAGCTACGCAGGCTAGATCTGAAACAACACATCCCCCATACATGGGCCTCTTGCAATGATAAAAGCGGGCGGTATTCAAAATACCCAACTGAGTTCTCTGGCGGCATTGTAGGCGCGCGCGAAATAAAGTTTTGGTCTCTTGAGGAAGGTCTTGCCGTTAAGTAAACAGGTTTGCCGGTTGTCATTAAAGAACAGGCTAGAAGTAGCACGGGGAAAGCCTGCTATACTAGTAAGCAACACACAGCAAGTTCAATTCACTAAAAACAATTTCTGAACAAATAAAATTTTGAGGCAATCTTATTTTATTCAGCTGTTCTGCGAAGCTTGCAATGGCGTGAAACTACTTCATCGGTCGATTAATAATGGTAATAGGACTGATTAGAGTCCAATTCAGTCTGTAATCAGACGAATGATTAACAAAATCGGACTACCGGGGGGCGGAAGTCCGATTTTTTTAATCCACGAGTATGATTACAGACTGAATAGACCTCTTTAGCTTGGGAAACGAATGGGCCCTTTGCAGTTTACGATCACATGGTACAAAAACCGCCATGCTGGAGAGCAAACCGCCCACTGGGACATCCAAAACAAAAGAATATTTAGTTAAGTTGCTTTGTTTTCCTCACCAGACCGCTCTCGGCTCGTCCCGCTCTCGCTTGCCCGCTCGCCCTCGCTTGCCGAATTTTTTTTCCGACCTCGCTGGGAGCCTGTTCACAGGCTATCTCAGCATTCCTGCGTTGAGAGGCGTTAAGAAACGATATTTATAGTTGGGGTGTTACCGCTGGCCATATATAAGAACAACATCAGCCTGATTTCCACAACACATGTTCTTTTATGTGGGTTTTTACAGTATCGCAGAAATTTGCGCTCGCGGGCAAAATTCATAACAACAACATATCGTCCATATATACCTAAAAGTCAAGATCGAAAATCAAGTCGCACACACGCCGGGCACACACGGTAGGACAAAGGTCTACATAAAATTTACTTATTCGTTAGCGCAGTTAAGGCTGGACTTTTGCCAGTCGTGAAGTGAATTGAATGAGCACTATCAGCGCACTGCATGAGCGTTGTATGTGAACTGAAACATTAGATTTACAGTAGTGAGTGATAATAAAATCAGGACCAATCAGGGTACAATGCATTTGCAGGTTATAATTTTACATGAACTTTCACAAGTGAGCTGTTTTATGAATAACAGCAATACGAAAGTTCTGATATAAAACAACAAATTAATTTCCGGTGAGGTAATTAGCAGTGCAGAACTTCTTTAAAGATAATAAGGTGTTGATTTCAGAGAGAAGCGATAACAATCTGTTTGCTCTTTTCGCGTTTGCTTAAGTTGTTGTGGTATGGGAAACATTGCGGTGTTCCTTTACAATTTGTAGGATCAGTGGACTGCCGTTCATCTTTTTTTAATAGGGAAGATTTTGAGTGGGGATTGTACTTTTAATGTCCGCTTTTAATCGAAGATTTAGTGGTGGCGTTTGGTTTATTCAGGATAAATTTGCGTTCACGGGCAACCTCATAATAAAAACCAGTCATACGGCCGAGTCATACGGTCAGTACAAAATGCAGACTGCCGACCGAGACAAAATGCAGACTATATGTACAAAATGCAGACTGCAGACCGAGTACAAAATGCAGACTAGGTTCAAAATGCAGACTGACAAGAAAAACTGCTTTTTTTTCGTCAGAAACGTAGTAACATTTGATTATATAAGTTACCTATTGTCACGAAGTAACCTTGCAGTGCCATCTCCAAAGTGTTGTACGTAGATCAAATTGCAATACATGTACTAGCGTTGCTATTTTATATAATACAGCGATTTCGCGATCAAGTCCGAAAATCCTTTGAAAGCTTAAAACGGTGTAAGAATGAATTGAATGAATACAATTCTATTTCACTTCAATTAAAGTGCACGTTTCAAGATAAAAAAGCTAAGTACATTCCCCAAGAATGCGAAGATTATGAGGTGATTGGTGACAATACTTATAGGGTCACAGTATAGGTACAAGTTATAAAATCGAATGCTGACACGTTCCTGACGTTAAAAAAAAAACAGTTTTCCTTGTCAGTCTTCATTTTGTGCTCAGTCTGTGTAGCCAGTCTGCATTTTGTACTCCAGCCTTATGTATTGTTCGGTAACAAATATGACAACTGGCTAACGAACACTAACTAAATGGTTTCTCATAAACGCCAGTAAACCCACGGAGGCCTTTCTTTCTCTTACAACACTATCTTCATTGCAACACTAAATGTCTCTGAATAGCTACCTTTGCTCTTTTAAGACTGGCCTGTAAATGCATCGTCATCATAACTTTATAAACAACTTTGCTGCCCTCACTTCCTCGTAATTTCACTACTTCGACATGAATGAGTTGGCTCATAATAGCACTTTGATTTTTAGAGCGAAAGCTCAAACAAACGCCCGACAAACGTGAACCAAATATTTCAGCTTTGTTGCCTATTCCCATTAAATATTTAGGCTGGCTGTCGTCTAACTTGAAGGATGATATTATACAGGTATAGAGCTGGCGAATGTTTCATAAAGCTGTTGGAAAAATTAGGGCTTAACAGAAGTTTCTAATTTGAATATCACGGTCTCGTAGTCTCGAATGTTTTCGTTCTTCGAGTCTCCCTCGATTTCGTTTCGCAAACCGATTGCGAAGCTTTATAGCTCGGGTATTTTAGCGAGCCTCCAAGTATTTAATCATATCCCGCCTCTCGTTTCATATTGAGCTGAGAGGTACTACAGTCCCGGCAAACTATTTCTGAATTTGAATGAGCCGGACAATTACAGAAGACGCAGAACCATATTGAGCTGTCGCGGAGCTGTCGCGGAGCTGTCGCGGAGCTGTCGCGGAGCTGACGGGTTCGTCGTTCTGCGGACTGAGTCATCTACCCATTTCAATGCGATAGATAGGGCGCCACTTGCAGTATCTTCCTTCTTTTATCCGCTACAAAGCACAATAGTATTGTAGCTATAACTTAACAACTCACCTTGGGAAGAGAAGGCAAATCAATTCAAGAAGTACTGTTTGAGGATAACTGGATCAAACTTTCAATAGTTTTTCATGGACACTGCCAACTTGGGTTATTTTAAACCAGTTTAAGTGGTGGCATGATCATGACGTCATATATACATATATGGCTATCGACTAGACTGCTGTGGATATTGGGGTAGAGGTCGATAAGCACCCAAGAAGACAACAAGCTTGGTCAATAAAGGATTTATCGTATTGGTCAGTTAAAGAACAAACATTACGTTCTGGGCGCTGCGCGTGAATGTCTGGTTCTAAAGATTTGGCCTCAACTTGACCTAAAATTTCCCTGTACTTCTGGACTCTGAAAAGATCTGTAACACCAACATGATAATTCCTAAACTCCGGTGCTTTTGACGAGCTGTGTGAACCTTTATAACACAGTTTCGTTGCTTACATTTTCCTGCTAATACAAGCAACTCATCACAGTCGCATCACAGTTTCGGCCGAACAGCTAACATCTAAATTCACTCAAGCAGTTAAGATGGTAGCTAAAAATCGCGGGGGGGTGGGGGACTCCCATATAAGGGCTATATAGGTTTGTGCCGCGGAATAGGGTATGGTTTTTGAGGTTCTCGGTCCTTAAATAGGGTATCGGTTTTGACCCTTTTGTTGCTGTGTTCCTGGTGTGGTCCTTAGGGGGTGTTTACATGACACCGGGGCGACTTTCGCTCCGGAGCTAGTTCACTCCGGTTCCCTCTCATGGGTCTATATTTGTTTACATGATACCACCACAAAATGTTATGCCCAGTGTGAAACTCGCGCCGGTGTGAGTTTTCTCATGTAAACACCCCCTAAGGGGGTGTTTACATGAGAAAGTCGCCCCAGTGTCATGTAAACACCCCCTTAGATAGGGTAGCTAAATCAGTTGTATTATCTACTACGGGAGTGTGAAAACGCCCGCCTAAGCGAATGTTTGAGCCTTAAAAAGGTATCAGTTTTCGCTTTCGTAGTCCTTAAAAAGGGTAGGGTTCAAGAACCTTCGCGGCACATCCCTGTCTAAAATTCGCGGGAGTACCCCCCCCCCCCACACACACACACACACACGGGCTAAAAACTGGTGCGCGCTTTCGGAAGATTTCATTTACTAAATAGAAAGCATGACGTTTAAGGCAGACGACAAATACTATCTCTTATTTTGCGGTGCACTGTTATTTTCTTCTATTAAATTCTTGAATAATTCACACAAAAACTTACAAACGTTTCTTGACTATTTACTGCAAATACAAACCTTTTTACCAATTGGGTCATACTTAATTGGGTTGGTCAAGTCTACACTAGCTTTATGACCTTTATATTTCGAAGGGACGCCCCATTACGGCTGCATCATCTCCTATATTAGGCAGTACACGAAAATATTGCTGGTTTTCACATGACGTCACTAAATTTCAAACTTTAGAAATATTGATCCTCCTGAAATTTTACTTTCATGCTGTATAAGAGCAGCTAAAAACTAATACTCATACATATTTTCACTCCGAATGGGTTCTTGGTTTAGTGATAGACTACGCTTGAATTTCTAAGCTTTTGCGTGACGTGACATTTACATGACGGGCGAGAGAGCTGTTATGTTGGTTGAAAAGGTGACTTATTTCGGGGAATTCGGCTATCTGAACAGTTCTTGTATTAGAATAAAGTACTATTGTTACGTTTTTGAGTTATTCGAGAGATAAATTCACTCTTTCGTAGCAAAACCCAGTGACAGATGTTTCTGCTGGTTTCCGGCCGCCATGTTGGTGCCCATGTACATGGGCACCAGCATGGCGTCTCCATACAAATCTCTATAAATTTCGGGAAAACGTTTCTTCGCATATCTTCCATGAGAAAAATAGCTGTGACCTGAATCTTGGCGAGAGTCTTTGCATATGTACCTTCTTTCTATTTCCAGATTCTGGACTTAATCTATTGAACGGTTTTGAATTTTTATTTTGATCTATTTTGAATGGCGTGACACTGAAAACCAGCAATTAA
>JAHPZR010023198.1:32500-36920 GCA_019787425.1 Platygyra sinensis | reverse complement strand
TTCGTGAAGGAGGGATGTTATTCAGTTCAAGTGGCCTACTGACTGCTCAAGACCGGGCAACAGTGCAGGATTATTGTAACCGGAAATTGTAAATGTGAAAATACATTTTATTTGGCGGAGTGGGTTCTTGGATTTTAAGAGTCTATGATTACATGTTCTTAGCGAGGATCATTATGCGAGAAAAATATCAGTAACGAGGCCCGCCTCACGCAATATTGTTTTCTGTGGTAAGTTTGGCCCAATCAGACATTACATAACATTGTGTTGAATTTAGCAGGAAACGAGAACTTTTTGTTAAAGTAACCTTTTGAGAAGAGAAATATTTGCGTGCAAATACAGAATGTTTATGTATTTCTTCTTGTTTCTTATCACTGTTCAGATTTCATAGTCACGCCTGAAGATTGTTAGGAACCCTAGAAACTGAACTTAGAAAGGCTACCGTTGGGGTTAACCAGCTGTTACATATTTTCCAACCCAACCCAACCCCAATCGTACGGTCAGCCTTTCTTAGTTCAGTTTCTTCAAGCCTTTGCATTTGCTGATCAGAACCTATCAGGTTCCCGTACTTTTCATTTGTCCGTTGGCCCCTCCTAGAGTTTAAAGTGTTTTAGGAACGAAAAGCATGCTACCGGCTTGCTGCGCCGGAGGGGTGTTGGGTTTCAATTTATTGTAATCTGGGTTCTTTTCTGTGTCCCTTGACAAGTTCATTTAAATGCCCGTGTTTTGCCTTCATCTTTACAAATTGAATTGACTCATAAGAATTTATCTACTCCAGTAATAATTTGCAATTTGCCTTATTAAATCGACCTTGGGCCTTCTCTTTCAGCCATTACAGTCAAGTCTCCGAGACGCTAGCGCCCAGCAAGCAAGGATGGGTAATGCAGCCCAACATTAAAAAGTCCCTTATCATGATCTATAGGACAAAGTAGCAGATCGTATATAAAAAAGCTTTTTGCAGCTGTTTGGCAGAAAAAAAAAATAAAAAGCTGACTTAAGCTAATTTCTGGAAATGAAATAATTGGGTGAAATTCTATAATGCGCAGAGTTCTATCCTCTTCAGTGCTCGAAATTGCCTCCTCGAAGTAAACTTTTGCTGATGAAAAATGTGGTTTTTGAAATGACTGAACTACGGTTCAAGTCAGTAGAAGCAGGTTCAAGAAAATAAAGGTTCAATATGATCGTCTTGAACTTGAGCAAAATTTCTCCAAGGAGAGCAAACGTATAAAGAACCTTAAAGAGAGTTTGTATCGGAATAGAATTTTTGTTTCTCTCCGCTTTCTTATCACTGTTCAGATTTAAGAGGAGTGTGGACATTTCAATGACTGGAGCCATCAACCATTGTTTGCTGTAAACTGCGTGCTCAGTTAACAATCGGGCTCTCTTAAAACTTACAAACCTTTATAGCCTTATCTACAAATTGCTTACCAGTTGCCATCATCAGAATAGTCTTCACGAACTGTGCCCCATTGCCTCTCGGACAAGTATGGTCCCCATTGTTTCCAGCTCTTGTTGGGGTCGATTTTGTCCATTTCCAGTCGCTTGTGTTCCTCGGTTTGTTTCTTGCAGATTAGCGCTGGCTGAGAATGCTTCTTTCTTCGCCATAGCTTGGATGAAGTTCTTTCATCATTATCTGGTGTCGTTTTGGTGAAATGAGCGTTGAAATAATTTCGCACAGCAGGGATTGATAAAGATCCACTTCTGAAATGTTCCTATATCTTCTGAAACTCTAGGTTTCCTTTTTCAGCCAAGCTTCCTTTTTCGCCGATTACACGACGCATAAGCCTTTCTGCTACACCAGATCGGCGACGCCATTTTGTGCCCAGTCTGCCTTTTAAGGTAGCTCTGTGGTCCATCGACACTTCTATGAAAAGCAACAAATTAGGTCGCGTGTATTGCTTACGTGTCAAGATAGAATTTCGTATGTCCGCGGACAAGATGGAATTTCTTGTGTCCGCTCTACAACAAATCTGCAGCTTTTATCAGCTCGAATTTGCCCGTTTGGCTGGTACGCATGACATCAAAGTTAAAATTAATTTTATTTACTTCGAAATCCTGATAATTTCTCTGTGCAAAGCTCACCCAGTCCAAGAATTACCATCTCCACGTGTACCTTGCACGTGCTGATCTACAGGGCGGGAAATAAGAGGCGTGGGACTTTGTTGTCCGATAAATCATGCGAGCCTGTTTGCTGGAAACACGATCACTTGTCAATTGTTTTGATAGATTTTTCTCCAGTTACTTTCAATTTACACGAAAAACTCTTTTGAGCTTTTTTTGCAAAAAATATCCTGCAATATTATATATTTTCCAAGCCCTCATCTACAACACGCTGGGGAAATTTGAAAACTGAATTACCGTCCACACCACTCCGTCACGAAAACGAACTGCACGTTTTTCAAAAACGCTCTTTAAACCGGAAGAACGTAGTATAGAGACACCAGCTTTGCATTTAAGCATTTAAAAAACCGATTAAACAATGACCTCGCGATAATCACGTGATTTTCTTGGCCGAATTTTCTCAAAACAAATCCAAAGTGACCGGTGATTGTTGGGTTTTCAGCGTACTATGGACGTAGTGAACTGAACAGTTGATGTTTCTTCGGAATGAAAATGCCGTGTTCAAGCTTTCTCCGGCGTAATGTGAACGGGACCTTAGACTAAGAACTGGGCAAAAACAAATCCCATCCAAAGACTTACAAAAGTACTCAGTTACGTTTTTTTCTCAAGTAAAAGTATTTATTTCCATTTTTTTTAGACACGTTTTTTTTTTCTTGTCTCGTGCGAGCTTTTTCAGGGTCTCGTGCAAGAGTGCCCTTGGACTTAAGTAGTTTGCTCACAATGCTTTTTTTTCTGCTACTTGTTTTTCTTCGAACGATCGAGCATTCCCCAGGGGCCACCCCTTGCGTTCGGGCTTGTTCAAATCCCTTGTGACCTTGCGTATAATGCGACATAGTGCATATTTGCATATGAGACTTGAAATATATACTTGATTTGACCGACGTATGTACACGTGAAAGTCATTTTCTCGCAAGCCACATCATCCCAGCATGGGAGCCCACAAAACAAAGTATTTACAACAACGATTGCCGTACTTTGTCCTGTGTTGAAAAACACATGTGAAACGCACAAACATGTTCGCTATCTTCCAAAATGAGACAGGTCCCATTTCTTCGTCGTCTTTCTATTGCAAAGGTGGAAATATCTATTTCCGGCAGGAACAGTTACTCTGTGTATATAAGTACAGTGTAACGCGAAAAGCAGGCTGACCAGTTTTAGTTTCAGAGGGCAAAGGGGTAATGGGTTTCCTGTTTCAACCTCCTTCTCATGATGTTGCTAAGGAGATTCACCCAGACTCCCTCTGCTTTTGCCCATTTTGTAGAGACGACCAGGCCGGCCAGGTTGTTCGAAAACCAGTTAACGCTAACCCAGGATTAAAAGTTGAGCAACGTATTTATTTTTCTTGTGTAAAAATGTTTTTCACCTCTTATATCTCGTGTAAGTTGAAATTACTCAAGCTCAAAACAACGATATAAACGATATAAGTTACAAACCTGAAATTAAAATTCTCGCTGATCCTGCTTCGACCAACCCATCCCAGTTTTCAGTTGAGATCTGATAAGCGATTTCCTTCTTCTCCAGAAATGTATCAGATTCCACTGTTCTTGTTGGTAGATGACGAAGCATATTTATTTAACTCAATTGTCTCGCTGATCTGTTATTTCCACTGGTTTCCACAGCTCGATAGAACTACGGAGAACATGTTTTCTATTTCTTTTGGAAAACACCGCGATAAAAAAAAAGGAAAAAAAAAACTTCTTTACTTTGATCATCAAAACGTAAATTCTCTTTGCTCATACCATCATGACGTCAACAGCTTGTGGTAGTTCTATGTTTCTATTAAGTTATGGAAACACGATTTTTAACCAATCAGCGCGCGTATTTTCTTAGGGCTGTTTTCTAAAAGAGTATATTTTTATAAGAACATCGAAACTAAAATTTACGAAATTCTAAGAATATTTTCGGAATAAACCCTAGGCTGAGATTTTGAAAAGAATATCATCATTTTATGGGTTGAAAATTTGAAAATACAATACAAAATTATATGTTTTTATCTAAACCGTACCGAATTCTTCCTCTTTCCAAACGGCAAAACTAGCCAAAAGAAACAAAAACAGTACTAGACAAGACAAGACAAGACAAGACAACTTTATTATTACATTTTATACACATATTGCAGTAGACAGACCTGGCACCGCAGGTAGCAAAAGCTAATCGAGGCGGGCCAGGAACAATAAAAATAAATGGCATCTGCTAACCTTAATTAAAAGAAACGTATTACAATAAAGGCAAAAAAAGAACTACTTACGAGAAACTTGTATTCATTAGTTCATTAAGGCTACATGGTCAATTCGAAGTATTT
>JAHPZR010023198.1:27500-30000 GCA_019787425.1 Platygyra sinensis | reverse complement strand
AAGATCTGTTTGTTAAATTATTATCAAAATAGCGTTAACTTGCGAGTATCGTTACAAGCTTGTTGCATGCAAATTATAAAGAAAATCTAATGACTAGATTTTCTGCAAATAAACAAAACCGATTTTAAACACCTGTTTATATTTGATCATGTTGCCATGGCAACGGTAGATACGTCTGCTTAATTATCAAAAAGTTGAAGTTTGTGTTGTTAACTTGCTTGCTGCCATTTTTGGTGACCAAAGGATCAAGGGTTTTAGAGAAAAATGTAATTGAAACAGAGGTATCAAAAACTGTGTTCAGCCACCTTAACACAATGTTCATATCGTGATGCTCGCCGTCAAACTCAAAACAAAAAAAACTTTTCGGACCCACCTTGTCTTGCATGTTTTCTTATGTTTTTGCGGATCGCTGTATCTAAATAAGTTTTTTTTTTCCTTGATCCCCAAACGATTCAGAATTCTCACTACTCAATGTTAAAAATTTTAAATTTTACTGTGGAAGAACAATTCCAACGCGAAGACAACCTGTTGTTTTCGAGGAGTGAATTTGCTCTTTTAAAATGGCATATAAAAGTTTAGGAGTTCCTCATTGCGGGTTAAGATTTAGGTCGCAGACCCTAATTAATCAAAGGTGGAGAGGAGGGGAGTCGGTACTCATCTATATATCATGAACTGCGGAGCTCAAGATACGTATTATGGTTTTAGAGTTGTTTAAGTTTTAAAAAAAACCTCTTCAGACTTGAATACTTTGATAAAACTTACAATCTAACAGTTTGACTCTGAAAGACTCTCAAAAAATAGTAAAACTGCCGATCAAATTTTTTTTTTGTTCAACCTTTTTTTTTTTTGTTTAAGTTGTAGACACTGCGGTGGGTGGCCAGGCTAGTACGGAGGCTAGGGACTTGGCAAGCAATGCAACAACAACTGGAAGCGTGCAACATCGAAATTATTATCACTAGCTGCAACACAAAGGTTAGGGAAGACAAAGCATAGGGGACTGTGCAAACAACTGATGCAACAACAACTATAGACATGGAACATCAAAATAATAATTACTAGCTGTAACATAAAGATACAAATCAGGTCTGATATCCAGTGAAATCGACAGGAAATCGACTGCAAGTGAATGGGTTGGCGATCTACGAAAGTGCTGATACTCCCGAACATAGGCGTACGAGCCGGGGGGGCGGGGGGGGGGGGGCTGCAGCCCCCCCAGTCGCAGAAGATTTTGAGATTTTTCGGGCAAACGCTGAAGATTCGGGCAAAAGTACTCGGGAGAAAGCATTCTAAAAGGTAGTCAATGCCTGGCTTGTAGGTTACTTTCACTGGCGTTTGAAAGATCTAAGGATCCACAATTGCAGGTATTCTGTTTTGGAAAAGCCATATGCCAATTAAATGTGTACCGTGGGAATCCATGATGTTATTTCCATTAGTGACAAAAGGATGAAAGCAAAGGACGACCAAGATGGGCTCCTACCAAGACTTATGTTTTTGTGGTGGCTCTGAAAAGAGCCCTTTTGAATGGCTCCGCAAAGTGCCGGTTTAAAATTTTCCTGAACTTCTCGCACGAGGAACAACTAACTCTTTCTTTTATAAGTTTCTGATTTTACCAGGCTGTCGAATGAAGTCATAGGCTAGGAGTATGCAATGTTTCAAAATAACTACAGTGGAATCCTGATTTCTCGAACCCTCATTTTTTCGATCCTTCCGATAACTCAAACCAAAAGTCGTTTCCCTCTCCTCACTCAAACGCCATAATTTCACGAACTGTCCGGCCGATTTTTAAAAGCAATTTTCATCAGTTCCCTTGGATGTTCCAAAAAATCGGAATTCGGCTGTGTTTCCGTAATGATAACTCGTTCACTATTATGCATCCCATCTATAAAATCCAACTCCTATGGTGGCCGTGCTTTTTCAGCAACTGCGCCGAAATTATGGAACTCAATTCCCGAATATATAAAAAGGGCAGAAACAGTAGAAACATTTAAAACTAGGCTTAAAACATTTTTGTTTCAAAAACATTACTGTTAATTAATTGATTATTTTTTCTTAAGGCTCGAGTTTACAAATTATCCATTGTTAGGCGCACTGAGGTCAGAAATGCGCCCTATAAGAACCTATTTATTATTATTATTATTATTATTATTATTATTATTATTATTATTATTATTATTATTATTATTATTATAACAGTTTCATTAGACGTAAGAATTGGGAACGTTTTTGTTTTTACTGCGATTTGAGTACGTATATACAACTGACACTTTCGGGCATTTTGTAATTTTTTTCGGGCAATAAGGTCGCCGCCCCCCCAAGTCCGAGGGTGCCCGTACGCC
This sequence comes from Platygyra sinensis, assembly GCA_019787425.1. Lineage (NCBI taxonomy): Eukaryota > Metazoa > Cnidaria > Anthozoa > Scleractinia > Merulinidae > Platygyra > Platygyra sinensis. The sequence goes on along the minus strand of JAHPZR010023198.1, from coordinate 27,664 downwards.
TATGCTCGCGAACATTGCTCGACAACCGAAAAAAGTCCGTTTTACAGCAAGAAAAGAACTGAGAGGCACTTACATTTCTGTCAGCACTGCAGTGTACTGTCCTAGAGATGTTTCATTAAAAAAGCCTCCTTGCTTTATAAAAACTGGAGACCTGACGTCGTACC
>JAHPZR010023198.1:15000-22500 GCA_019787425.1 Platygyra sinensis | reverse complement strand
ACTAGACGAGTTATCGGTCCTAGGACTCTTAATTGTTTAAGATGGATAAATCGTCTTCTACATGTAATATAAATTCACTTTTGCATAAGAAGTCACTTAAATAACTTCGATTACAACATCACAAAGGTGACAATGGTATGTAGTTTGTGCATGGGGGCTAATAGAACCGCGAGGTTATCGAGTTAGCCTTCATCTCGTCATCGATTATATAATTACACCACATTTCAGAGAGGCTTACGACCATTATTGTTACACAGGTGCACAGATAAAATTACAATTCTAAAAGTTCTTCGATTCACACACTATTGATACCTTCGATTACACTATCATGTATCGATTACATTAATACGCACAATGTAAGGGGTACGTTTACAGTCATATTTGTTACACAAGTGAGGTTACAGCTCTGATTAAAGTTCTCCAATCTAGGGACTAAAAAAACGTTCACCAATTTCTATAAAACAGGAGTGAAGGTAACACCTTTAGAGAGCTAGCTATCCAAGTAACAGGCCATTTGACGTGCATGGCAATGTAGAAACACAGTATGATCACCTACGGGGTCGGTGAAACACCAGCAGCAACACAAGCCGCCATGCAGACTCCCTGGGCGGCATTACACGCCAGGATAGCAGCCGGAACTGCCGCACCTCCGGTGGAGACCCCTGCCACTCCCCCTGCCGCAGACACACAGGCCACCCAGACTGTGTTACATCCTGTTTGACAAATTCCATAGGCCAGTAGACCTGAATTAACTGTGCTCGGCAGCAGGACCAACAGGAAGGAAATCTTGACAAAAGCATCCATTTTCAGTTGTTCTTCTTAAGCAGCTCTCTCTAAACCTTTTTAAATGAATAGGATCAATAGGAGTTATCACATATGGGGCAAAATTACTGAATGTTGATTGACTGAGACAGAGGGGACGGCTGGTGTCGCACGAAGCATAGAGCCACAGAATTTCATGGCTGCAAAATGTTAATTTCTTCGTTTTGCTTCAGGTCGCCTTATTGGTATCACAAGTCACCTTATATGGGCGTAAAAACCAACATAAATTTTGTTAATATGTTAAGTTTTTGCAGTGGAAAGGAGAGTTTTAGATTCAAGAGGTTATTAGCTCGTTTGGACACTTGTTGAAGTCTTTAATCATAACAATTACAATTTCCTCAAATGTGACTGGTGCATAAACTGCTCTATTTTGCTCTAATTAATCTGTAAAGTTGTAATCGGACAGTTACATGAACCAATTATTTTAATTCCTCTCCACTAAATCCACCAATCAAGACCAATTGATTATAATAACAATAATAACCAATTCAAGAGACTGATTTGGTACGGATTGTGGAGGTTTAGTCTCCCCTGACTGTTTTGAAATAAACTTAAGAGCATCTCCACCAGAGGACCAGGGAGAGGTGATACATGCCATCTCACCGATTTCAGTGAAACTTTGCCAGATTGAAGAGCATACCCAATAACTCAAAAAGCCAAAACGGTTTCACAATTGCAATTTTCCGGGGGGAGTTAGACCACTCCCCTGCTTTTTTCGCTTAAACTAACTACTACGTTTGCGGCTTTATGCATATATAAGACGCGAACTCAAGGCAATTCCTCTGAAATAAGTGACAGTAGATTTTTGTTCAAACTTTGTTCTCTGAATATTTATCATAAGAGAACTTCAGTTTTGAAATAAAAAGGGGGAGCTCATGCTCATTAAATCTTTGTAGGCGAGAGCGAGACTCGTGAGAACGAGAAGGAGCGAGACTCATGGTGAGCAGGGATGGCGCGGTGGTGAGAGCGCTCGCCTCCCACCAATGTGACCCGGATTCGATTCCCGGACCCAGCGTCATATGTGGGTTGAGTTTGTTGTTGGTTCTCTTCTCTGCTCCGAGAGGTTTTCCTCCGGGTACTGCGGTTTCCCTTCTCCTTAAAAAGAACCAACATTTCCAAATTCCAATTCGACCCTAGAATGCACGGACATTTCTGAACGAGTTCTTGTGAACTCCTTGGTGCTCCGTGGGTAAACAAATTACATTTACACTTTTTAAGAACACGCATTAAACTACAGTCAATAAATTGTGTCACAAATAATTCTTTAAGTTTGATTTAGACAGAAAGCTCAATCCTTGATGAAAATTTGAACCATGTTTCCTGATATGGTTACCAAACGGCAAACAGAGCTCAATATAAAGGCAATTCCGCCATGTTTTAAATAATGTGTGCACGAGGGTGCGCTATAAATTATGAGCAGAAAGGATGCGCGATGCAAATGGACGGAATCACCTTAAAATAAGCTACGCAAGCGCAAAGGTTTTCCCGTTCTTGAGTGAGAGCTCGTGCAATTCCGCGATTGCTGTGACAACCAACACTAAAACGAAGGATTAGTCACGAACAAGCCGTGAATCATTTATACGAGCACTTCGAGTCTTATATAAATATAAGCCGCGTTCGTATAAGTGGTCCAGTTAGCTTGTTATGTAAGCCAGGGCTTGGAGTATTCCAGCATCTCTTTCAGATCTGTATTTGCAATGGTTCTGGTAACCTTTAACTTTTATTGTTTCAAGAGATAGGGGTATTGTCTGGATTATTGATGTATTGTTTCATGAGCCAATAACATATGGTGTTTAAACAGCTACCGGCCTGCCCACGGCTTGTGCAATCCGAGGTTTGTTTTTCTCGTATAAATAGCCCTAATAAGGACAGTGGTAGGGGGGAGGGGCAGGGAGTCGGAATATCCCACTTATGGTATCCTGTGTGCCTAATCTCCGCCTCTTGTTTCGCCCACTCACCGTCCCGTTTGGTGGTACGCACCGCCTCCCGCCCTTTGCTCTCACCACTCTCGTGCCTCTGCCTTCTCCCACTTTAAAGCAGAGCTGGATACAGACTACTGCAACTAGTTTCCAGAAACTAGTCAGAATTGCTGAGAAATTAAAAAAAAAAACAGAAGGCCATGCCAGAAAGTCTCAAGATGCCAACTCGTCCCAGGTTTTTATTACAAAATTTGTTAATTCCAAGTGCACTGCATTTGTTGCCATCTTCCAGCGGACCAGTGCCTTGAGTTTCACTGAGCCCAGTCCTCCCCCTTCCCCCTCCCTCTCCGTAGATCTCTGCTCAGTTTACGTGCACTAGTGCAGATTTATTATCGTTTCTTGTGTACTAGTCAAAACTCTCTTTCATTGGCTGAGCATAATTGTGCACCAGTCAAAGTTTCTTCTCATTGGCTGCTGCGATTCAGCGCACTAGTCGTGAACTACTCGATCTGGGTGACGTGTCATGGAATCGCTTCTTTCACGGGAACCTGTTTGTCGAAAGGAAGATTGTTCACCGATTGATATCAGCCGGTACAGTGCATAGAGTGACTGCTTCGTTTACCGACGTGCAAAAGGTTTGGTTTATTGAAAGCGTCTGGAAGCCAGATCCACTGTTCGAGTTCCCCGCGTCGAAAGAAACTTCTGGAAAGCAGTGAATGTTTCGACTGAACATCGCGGAAGTAAACAAACCAGAATGTTTTCTGTTATGGCTGACGAGGCAGCGGTCGTTTCCAACAAAGAAAACCTTCTCTTGTCCTCAGCTATGTCGACTCTTCAAAGAATATTCGAGAGGAGTTATCTGGTTTCCGCCATTGTGGGAAAGAAGCAACCGGTAACGCAGTTAAGGAGTTAATAACTAATTCAGTTCGTGACCTTGGTTTGACGATGGATAATAGTGGAGGTCAAATGGTGCCGGGAACATGGCTGGGATGTGCGCTGGTGCATAAACATTAATCCAACAACATTTTCCCAAATTTATTTTATTATTGGACAAATTTATTCTGGTGGAAACTAGTCACACAAATTGCTGGATTCACCCTTGAAGTGGTCAACCACTAGTGGTCAAATCTAGAACGCTTACCGTTTGAATAGAACTTTCGGTAATTCCGGGGATAATTCAAATGAAATGGTTCATCCCGGTGGAATGCCGTTTCGGAAAAAAAAGTAACACCTTTTGAGGTATTCCTTTTCTCGGTTTTACCGGAATTCCCGGAAATTTCTGGATTATTTGTCCACACTTACTAGTGCCAGGTCCCTCGAGGCAATACTTGCGAGACAGAACGCTAAAGATCTGCAAGATGGCGGCAGATTTCCAAAACGTGTATCGATGCAATGTGTGTCTTTTCTCATAGTTCGAATATGTGTGTATATGTGTACGTAATTGGCCACTCCCGATCGGGGCTTTTCAGGACCAATGCAAACAAACAATGAGAAATTAATATTCAAACAAACATAACTAGGTTAAGAATCCCAACTGGCGGGAGGCAGACCAGTTGGCTATTTACAAGCGTAGCCGAGAAGTTCAACTCGGGGCTTCCGAGAACAACATCGGCTAGCGGTCAGAACGGGATTTGAACCCGCGACCTACGGATTTCAAATCCGACGCTCTAACTACTCGGCCTCGCGGACGTTTAAGAACACAACTGCAACCCTGCAAGTGAAAAAGAATTAAGTTTCGTGGACGATACTCAGTGCTTCTTTTACTTGCATGATACGGCTCAATCTGTCTCGTTTCCTTAGAGCGAGAAAGTGCAGTTCCACTTGTCCAGATAAAGCTACCGAAAATTCCATTCAAATGGTAAGTGCTCCTAGCTTCTCCAGGCTTGGAGAAACTAGGTCCGAGCAGGAATGGTGGAATGAAATGGAATTTTCTGGTTACTCCAATTTTCCCGCGAAATTTTAGCCCAACCTCGCTGGATACACCCAAAATTTCGGAATGAAATTCCGGAAAATGTCTGTTCCATTCACTCCGGGCGCTTTCCATTCGACCAAATATTCCGGTTTGAAATTCCGGGTATTCCATGCGACGAATGGAACAGTAATTTTCCGGTGCGTTCGATTAACCAATCCCAGGCCATCGGGTTCCAAGTTTCGCGCGAAAATACGAGCTCAAACGGAGGACTCTTTCATCTTTGTTTACTTGCTTTGGGGTTGCTCAACGACTCTGAAGTTAAAATAAACGATGTATTAGGTGAGGGTGGCAATATACTTTTTATCGTAAGAATTTAAAAGGAGTCCGCGACTACATTTACGGTACCTCTTTATTTTCCTGATGAGTTCAAGAATGACTTTCGATTGACGAGCGAGCTGTTCACTCGAGCGGTTATGCAGGGTTATGCTCGATGCTCATATTTCACGTAGCTCACATGTATTTTGGCACTACTCACTAAAGCTTGTTGAGGCCAATCCACTGCAATAACGTTGAAGTAAGATATTTCAGTTGTTTGTCAGATAGAGCACCAATATTATGGTTAGAAGCTTGAGGATCAGCCATGTTGAATTTGATTTCCAACCTCGGAGAAACTAGGCCCGAGCAGGAATGGTCGAATGGAACGGAATTTTCCGGTTATTCCGATTTTCCGGAATTTTAGGCCAACCTCGCGAGGTACACCCAAAATTTCGGAATGAAATTCCGGAAAATGTCTGTTCCATTCGCTCCCAAACCCGGAATTTCCGGAATTTTTTGGTCGAATGGAAAGCGCCCTCCGCCACCCGAAATTTCCGGGATGCACCCTTGTTGTTGCCCAGACTCCTCTCCAAACTTCAAAGCTTGGCTACTAAGCACCAATCGTTTCACTGAATATGGCGTACGAATTTCAATGTCATGGAGTGTTCTACGAAGCGATAATGTTATCAAGAGAGCATCTCAAGTTTAAGAAGAGTGAATTAGGAAGACGAGAAGGTATAACAAGTGCAATTTTGTTATCTAAAAACTTTTAAATGCATTAGAAGGCAGTTCCCAACAACGACTTTCGGCATTCAGTGTTCCGGAAACTGCACCTGTTTGTTTTTGTTTTTAGTCTTTTTATACCGATAAGAACTTCACTTGAACTTCAAACTTTATTGTCTTTCTTTTACTTTTCAATATTTAAGATTCCATCTTGAGGTTATGGCTTATCTGCGGGTGCGGTGTATACAGGAACTTTTACAATGTTAGTCATTAAACTAAAATTTCGTGCAAGATGTACAGAGTTTGAGCTCGACTTGCGAACAAAAAATAGCGGATCCCAGAATTTTTTTCATGAATCGTATAGGGCAAGGGTGGAACTGAACCGTGATATAGCTATCTCTTTGGGAGGGACTTGGCCACTGGAGATATTTGACCTCAAAATCGCCCCAGTTTGCTCTGCCATTTTACATGGGTAGTTATTAACTTACACTGATTGGCAGGTAATCGATCAAATTACATGAAACTGCAGGATATAACTCACAAAGGATATATTTACACTCATGTGCAGCCACAATGGAATTGGATGAATTGCTCAGGTTTAAGAGGCCCTTACTTTTACCCTTATTTAGTGTAGTAGTTAAAGAAATTTAAGCGAAAAAAGCAGGGGGGTGGTCTAACTCCCCCGGAAAATTGCAATTGTGAAACCGTTTTGGCTTTTTGAGTTATTGGGTATGCCCTTCAATCTGGCCAAGTTTCACTGAAATCGGTGAGATGGCATGTATCACCTCTGCCTGGTCCTCTGGTGGACATGCTCTTAACAGCCATTTCACTAGCTATGCTCCATACTTTTAATTATGATATTTGAAAATTGCCATTGAAAGCTCTTTTTCAAATGAAGTTTTACTGTTATGGGAAACTGTAAGTGTTATGATTAATTCGTAGCAGGACATCGTGTCGTCCAATAGACCTCTTTAGCTTGGGCGGTTTGTTTTCCCATTGTTAACCACGTGATATTCCTTGGAGAATTTCTCTTTTATCCATCTCAAAGTCATTCTGTCATATTCATGTGACTATTTCAAATTGGAAAGCAAGAATTCTCAAGAGTATCATCACGTGGTCTACAATGGGAAAACAAACTGCCCAAGCTAAAGGGGTAGTGAATTCCTTCATCGACTCTTTGACCCCCTTCCTTTTCAACTAAAATTTTAAGTCTTACAACTTTTCTAAGATGAAAAAGAACTAACAAATTATGCAAGGCCGGGTCTGGGGGTCGAACCCGGGCAGACGGACGCCGATGAGGACTACTAAACCACTCTACCACCGTGCAGCTGGCTACCAAAACCAATCGAAATTTAAGCTACACATAATGAACAGTACTATAAATTAATGTAGAGTTACCCTAACATAAAAATAAAAGCTAACCGCAAACAAAATGCAGTGACACTAATAGCTGCTGCAATACCGCCAGCTACGCAGGCTAGATCTGAGAGAACACAACCTCCATACATGGGCCTCTTGCAATGATAAAAGTCGGCGGAATTCAAAATACCAGCTGAGTTCTCTGGCGGTATTGTGGGCGCGCGCGAAATAAAGTTTTGGTCTCTTGAGGAAGGTCTTGCCGTTAAGTAAACAGGTTTTCCGGTTGTCATTAAAGAACAGGCTAGTAGTAGCACGGGGAAAGCCCGCTATACTAGTAAGAAAAACACAGCAAGTTCAATTCACTAAAAAACAATTTCTGAACAAATAAAATTTTGAGGCAATCTAATTTTATTTAGCTGTTATGCGAAGCTTGCAATGGCGTGAAACTAC
>JAHPZR010023198.1:0-10000 GCA_019787425.1 Platygyra sinensis | reverse complement strand
TGTAATATTTACCAGATTTGCATGACCCGGGGGGGGGGGGGGGTACTCCCATATACGGGCTATATAGGTACATGCCGCTGAATAGGGTATGGTTTTTGAGGTTCTCGCGGTCCTTAAATAGGTTATCTTTTTTACCCTTTTGTTGCTGTGTTCCTGGTGTGGTCCTCACATAGGGTAGCTAAATTGTCTTATCTAATTCTGGAGTGTGAAAATGCTCACCTAAACGAATGTTTGAGCCTTACAAAGGGTATCAGTTTTCGCTTTCTTAGTACTTAAATAGGGTTGGGGTTCAAGAACCTTCCCGGCACTCCCCTATCCAAAATTCTCGGGAGTATCCCCCCCACCCCCCGCGGGGGGCATGACCACGTCGAGAAAAGGTGCTTCTCCGGAGTTAGCGGATCAACAAAGGTCTCTTTGGAAAGTATTTTTAAACCGCTGGGCAGGAAAATTTGCTTCTATGTGCTTAAGTAACGTTTACTTCGAAAATAATTTAGTCTTGTCATTTCTCTGCACAAGAGGCGCCATGTCGTAGCTGCTGACAAGAATTGCATTCCAATAAACACGCTCGAAAGTCGTTTCTCGAAAAGTACAGAACGGATTAAATCGTCTCTTTCGAAAGTTTATTTAAAGCGCGGGACAGCTAAATACTTGTTTCCCGTTTGTTAGAACTTTCGCTCCGAAAATCCCGATGCAAATTTTTGCTTATTTAATTACGAAACTGATGTGTACATCTACCGTGGTTTAGATGTCCACGATGAAAAAGTGCTTCTCTGGAACTACCACATCGTTTGGATCGAGAGAGACCTAGCTAATTTCTAAGTGCTGGGAAGGAAAATTTTCTCCTTTGTATTTATCTTAAGTTTACTTCGGAAATTAGTCTTGTCATTTCTCTGCATGACTGATTCACATTTGTAGGCGCTTTCACCGCTGTCAAGAATTGCATTCTAACAAGCTCTAAAGTCGGTTCTCGAAAAGTATAGCTTGCGTCATTGTGTGCGTAGCAGCCGTTTCCTTTCCTTTTCCAAACGCTCGCGAACGCTTGCGAGAGTGCCAAAATAGGCAGTAGGGAGAGGGGGTAAGGCGACGGACCCTCCCCACCCCCTCCCCTCCCCCTCCCCATCCTTATTCACCCCCTCACCACTTCTCCCCAATTTTTTTTGCTCACCCCAGGCGTGCTCCTTCGCTCGCCCGCTTTTCGCTCTCTTGTTCGATCTCCGCGCCGCTTGGAAAAGAAAAGGAATCGGCTGCTACGCAGGCTACGAAAAGTACTGAAATTGTACTATTGTTCAGTAATGTGGTGTGACCGCTGACATAATAAAATTATACCGCGGAAGGGGGTCACAGAGTCTACGTGGGAATTCGTTTCCCAAGCTGAAGAGGTCTATTCAGTCTGTAATCACACCGGCATGGTTTAAAAAAAATCGGACTTCCGCTTCCCGGTAGTCTGATTTTGTTAATCATTTGTCGGATTACAGACTGAATTGGACTCCAATCAGTCCTATTACCATTGTTAATCGATCGATGAAGTAGTTTCACGCCATTGCAAGCTTCGCATAACAGCTAAATAAAATTAGATTGCCTCAAAATTTTATTTGTTCAGAAATTGTTTTTAGTGAATTGAACTTGCTGTGTTTTTCTTACTAGTATAGCGGGCTTTCCCCGTGCTACTACTAGCCTGTTCTTTAATGACAACCGGAAAACCTGTTTACTTAACGGCAAGACCTTCCTCAAGAGACCAAAACTTTATTTCGCGCGCGCCCACAATACCGCCAGAGAACTCAGCTGGTATTTTGAATTCCGCCGACTTTTATCATTGCAAGAGGCCCATGTATGGAGGTTGTGTTCTCTCAGATCTAGCCTGCGTAGCTGGCGGTATTGCAGCAGCTATTAGTGTCACTGCATTTTGTTTGCGGTTAGCTTTTATTTTTATGTTAGGGTAACTCTACATTAATTTATAGTACTGTTCATTATGTGTAGCTTAAATTTCGATTGGTTTTGGTAGCCAGCTGCACGGTGGTAGAGTGGTTTAGTAGTCCTCATCGGCGTCCGTCTGCCCGGGTTCGACCCCCAGACCCGGCCTTGCATAATTTGTTAGTTCTTTTTCATCTTAGAAAAGTTGTAAGACTTAAAATTTTAGTTGAAAAGGAAGGGGGTCAAAGAGTCGATGAAGGAATTCACTACCCCTTTAGCTTGGGCAGTTTGTTTTCCCATTGTAGACCACGTGATGATACTCTTGAGAATTCTTGCTTTCCAATTTGAAATAGTCACATGAATATGACAGAATGACTTTGAGATGGATAAAAGAGAAATTCTCCAAGGAATATCACGTGGTTAACAATGGGAAAACAAACCGCCCAAGCTAAAGAGGTCTATTGGACGACACGATGTCCTGCTACGAATTAATCATAACACTTACAGTTTCCCATAACAGTAAAACTTCATTTGAAAAAGAGCTTTCAATGGCAATTTTCAAATATCATAATTAAAAGTATGGAGCATAGCTAGTGAAATGGCTGTTAAGAGCATGTCCACCAGAGGACCAGGCAGAGGTGATACATGCCATCTAACCGATTTCAGTGAAACTTGGCCAGATTGAAGGGCATACCCAATAACTCAAAAAGCCAAAACGGTTTCACAATTGCAATTTTCCGGGGGAGTTAGACCACCCCCCTGCTTTTTTCGCTTAAATTTCTTTAACTACTACACTAAATAAGGGTAAACGTAAGGGCCTCTTAAACCTGAGCAATTCATCCAATTCCATTGTGGCTGCACATGAGTGTAAATATATCCTTTGTGAGTTATATACTGCAGTTTCATGTAATTTGATCGATTACCTGCCAATCAGTGTAAGTTAATAACTACCCATGTAAAATGGCAGAGCAAACTGGGGCGATTTTGAGGTCAAATATCTCCAGTGGCCAAGTCCCTCCCAAAGAGATAGCTATATCACGGTTCAGTTCCACCCTTGGCCTATACGATTCATGAAAAAAATTCTGGGATCCGCTATTTTTTGTTCGCAAGTCGAGCTCAAACTCTGTACATCTTGCACGAAATTTTAGTTTAATGACTAACATTGTAAAAGTTCCTGTATACACCGCACCCGCAGATAAGCCATAACCTCAAGATGGAATCTTAAATATTGAAAAGTAAAAGAAAGACAATAAAGTTTGAAGTTCAAGTGAAGTTCTTATCGGTATAAAAAGACTAAAAACAAAAACAAACAGGTGCAGTTTCCGGAACACTGAATGCCGAAAGTCGTTGTTGGGAACTGCCTTCTAATGCATTTAAAAGTTTTTAGATAACAAAATTGCACTTGTTATACCTTCTCGTCTTCCTAATTCACTCTTCTTAAACTTGAGATGCTCTCTTGATAACATTATTGCTTCGTAGAACACTCCATGACATTGAAATTCGTACGCCATATTCAGTGAAACGATTGGTGCTTAGTAGCCAAGCTTTGAAGTTTGGAGAGGAGTCTGGGCAACAACAAGGGTGCATCCCGGAAATTTCGGGTGGCGGAGGGCGCTTTCCATTCGACCAAAAATTCCGGAAATTCCGGGTTTGGGAGCGAATGGAACAGACATTTTCCGGAATTTCATTCCGAAATTTTGGGTGTACCTCGCGAGGTTGGCCTAAAATTCCGGAAAATCGGAATAACCGGAAAATTCCGTTCCATTCGACCATTCCTGCTCGGGCCTAGTTTCTCCGAGGTTGGAAATCAAATTCAACATGGCTGATCCTCAAGCTTCTAACCATAATATTGGTGCTCTATCTGACAAACAACTGAAATATCTTACTTCAACGTTATTGCAGTGGATTGGCCTCAACAAGCTTTAGTGAGTAGTGCCAAAATACATGTGAGCTACGTGAAATATGAGCATCGAGCATAACCCTGCATAACCGCTCGAGTGAACAGCTCGCTCGTCAATCGAAAGTCATTCTTGAACTCATCAGGAAAATAAAGAGGTACCGTAAATGTAGTCGCGGACTCCTTTTAAATTCTTACGATAAAAAGTATATTGCCACCCTCACCTAATACATCGTTTATTTTAACTTCAGAGTCGTTGAGCAACCCCAAAGCAAGTAAACAAAGATGAAAGAGTCCTCCGTTTGAGCTCGTATTTTCGCGCGAAACTTGGAACCCGATGGCCTGGGATTGGTTAATCGAACGCACCGGAAAATTACTGTTCCATTCGTCGCATGGAATACCCGGAATTTCAAACCGGAATATTTGGTCGAATGGAAAGCGCCCGGAGTGAATGGAACAGACATTTTCCGGAATTTCATTCCGAAATTTTGGGTGTATCCAGCGAGGTTGGGCTAAAATTTCGCGGGAAAATTGGAGTAACCAGAAAATTCCATTTCATTCCACCATTCCTGCTCGGACCTAGTTTCTCCAAGCCTGGAGAAGCTAGGAGCACTTACCATTTGAATGGAATTTTCGGTAGCTTTATCTGGACAAGTGGAACTGCACTTTCTCGCTCTAAGGAAACGAGACAGATTGAGCCGTATCATGCAAGTAAAAGAAGCACTGAGTATCGTCCACGAAACTTAATTCTTTTTCACTTGCAGGGTTGCAGTTGTGTTCTTAAACGTCCGCGAGGCCGAGTAGTTAGAGCGTCGGATTTGAAATCCGTAGGTCGCGGGTTCAAATCCCGTTCTGACCGCTAGCCGATGTTGTTCTCGGAAGCCCCGAGTTGAACTTCTCGGCTACGCTTGTAAATAGCCAACTGGTCTGCCTCCCGCCAGTTGGGATTCTTAACCTAGTTATGTTTGTTTGAATATTAATTTCTCATTGTTTGTTTGCATTGGTCCTGAAAAGCCCCGATCGGGAGTGGCCAATTACGTACACAATACACACATATTCGAACTATGAGAAAAGACACACATTGCATCGATACACGTTTTGGAAATCTGCCGCCATCTTGCAGATCTTTAGCGTTCTGTCTCGCAAGTATTGCCTCGAGGGACCTGGCACTAGTAAGTGTGGACAAATAATCCAGAAATTTCCGGGAATTCCGGTAAAACCGAGAAAAGGAATACCTCAAAAGGTGTTACTTTTTTTTCCGAAACGGCATTCCACCGGGATGAACCATTTCATTTGAATTATCCCCGGAATTACCGAAAGTTCTATTCAAACGGTAAGCGTTCTAGATTTGACCACTAGTGGTTGACCACTTCAAGGGTGAATCCAGCAATTTGTGTGACTAGTTTCCACCAGAATAAATTTGTCCAATATAAAATAAATTTGGGAAACTGATGTTGGTTAATGTTTATGCACCAGCGCACATCCAAGCCATGTTCCCGCACACATTTGACCTCCACTATTATCCATCGTCAAACCAAGGTCACGAACTGAATTAGTTATTAACTCCTTAACTGCGTTACCGGTTGCTTCTTTCCCACAATGGCGGAAACCAGATAACTCCTCTCGAATATTCTTTGAAGAGTCGACATAGCTGAGGACAAGAGAAGGTTTTCTTTGTTGGAAAACGCCGCTGCCTCGTCAGCCATAACAGAAAACATTCTGGTTTGTTTACTTCCGCGATGTTCAGTCGAAACATTCACTGCTTTTCCAGAAGTTTCTTTCGACGCGGGGAACTCGAACAGTGGATCTGGCTTCCAGACGCTTTCAATAAACCAAACCTTTGCACGTCGGTAAACGAAGCAGTCACTCTATGCACTGTACCGGCTGATATCAATCGGTGAACAATCTTCCTTTCGACAAACAGGTTCCCGTGAAAGAAGCGATTCCATGACACGTCACCCAGATCGAGTAGTTCACGACTAGTGCGCTGAATCGCAGCAGCCAATGAGAAGAAACTTTGACTGGTGCACAATTATGCTCAGCGCAATGAAAGAGAGTTTTGACTAGTACACAAGAAACGAAATAAATCTGCACTAGTGCACGTAAATGAGCAGAGATCTACGGAGAGGGAGGGGGAAGGGGGAGGACTGGGCTCAGTGAAACTCAAGGCACTGGTCCGCTGGAAGATGGCAACAAATGCAGTGCACTTGGAATTAACAAATTTTGTAATAAAAACCTGGGACGAGTTGGCATCTTGAGACTTTCTGGCATGGCCTTCTGTTTTTTTTTTTAATTTCTCAGCAATTCTGACTAGTTTCTGGAAACTAGTTGCAGTAGTCTGTATCCAGCTCTGCTTTAAAGTGGGAGAAGGCAGAGGCACGAGAGTGGTGAGAGCAAAGGGCGGGAGGCGGTGCGTACCACCAAACGGGACGGTGAGTGGGCGAAACAAGAGGCGGAGATTAGGCACACAGGATACCATAAGTGGGATATTCAGACTCCCTGCCCCTCCCCCCTACCACTGTCCTTATTAGGGCTATTTATACGAGAAAAACAAACCTCGGATTGCACAAGCCGTGGGCAGGCCGGTAGCTGTTTAAACACCATATGTTATTGGCTCATGAAACAATACATCAATAATCCAGACAATACCCCTATCTCTTGAAACAATAAAAGTTAAAGGTTACCAGAACCATTGCAAATACAGATCTGAAAGAGATGCTGGAATACTCCAAGCCCTGGCTTACATAACAAGCTAACTGGACCACTTATACGAACGCGGCTTATATTTATATAAGACTCGAAGTGCTCGTATAAATGATTCACGGCTTGTTCGTGACTAATCCTTCGTTTTAGTGTTGGTTGTCATAGCAATCGCGGAATTGCACGAGCTCTCACTCAAGAACGGGAAAACCTTTGCGCTTGCGTAGCTTATTTTAAGGCGATTCCGTCCATTTGCATCGCGCATCCTTTCGGCTCATAATTTATAGCGCACCCTCGTGCACACATTATTTAAAACATGGCGGAATTGCCTTTATATTGAGCTCTGTTTGCCGTTTGGTAACCATATCAGGAAACATGGCTCAAATTTTAATTTGTGACACAATTTATTGACTGTAGTTTAATGCGTGTTCTTAAAAAGTGTAAATGTAATTTGTTTACCCACGGAGCACCAAGGAGTTCACAAGAACTCGTTCAGAAATGTCCGTGCATTCTAGGGTCGAATTGGAATTTGGAAATGTTGGTTCTTTTTAAGGAGAAGGGGAAACCGGAGTACCCGGAGAAAAACCTCTCGGAGCAGAGAAGAGAACCAACAACAAACTCAACCCACATATGACGCTGGGTCCGGGAATCGAACCCGGGTCACATTGGTGGGAGGCGAGCGCTCTCACCACCGCGCCATCCCTGCTCACCGTGAGTCTCGCTCCTTCTCGTTCTCACGAGTCTCGCTCTCGCCTACAAAGATTTAATGAGCATGAGCTCCCCCTTTTTATTTCAAAACTGAAGTTCTCTTATGATAAATATTCAGAGAACAAAGTTTGAACAAAAATCTACTGTCACTTATTTCAGAGGAATTGCCTTGAGTTCGCGTCTTATATGCATAAAGCCGCAAACGTAGTAGTTAGTTTAAGCGAAAAAAGCAGGGGAGTGGTCTAACTCCCCCCGGAAAATTGCAATTGTGAAACCGTTTTGGCTTTTTGAGTTATTGGGTATGCTCTTCAATCTGGCAAAGTTTCACTGAAATCGGTGAGATGGCATGTATCACCTCTCCCTGGTCCTCTGGTGGAGATGCTCTTAAGTTTATTTCAAAACAGTCAGGGGAGACTAAACCTCCACAATCCGTACCAAATCAGTCTCTTGAATTGGTTATTATTGTTATTATAATCAATTGGTCTTGATTGGTGGATTTAGTGGAGAGGAATTAAAATAATTGGTTCATGTAACTGTCCGATTACAACTTTACAGATTAATTAGAGCAAAATAGAGCAGTTTATGCACCAGTCACATTTGAGGAAATTGTAATTGTTATGATTAAAGACTTCAACAAGTGTCCAAACGAGCTAATAACCTCTTGAATCTAAAACTCTCCTTTCCACTGCAAAAACTTAACATATTAACAAAATTTATGTTGGTTTTTACGCCCATATAAGGTGACTTGTGATACCAATAAGGCGACCTGAAGCAAAACGAAGAAATTAACATTTTGCAGCCATGAAATTCTGTGGCTCTATGCTTCGTGCGACACCAGCCGTCCCCTCTGTCTCAGTCAATCAACATTCAGTAATTTTGCCCCATATGTGATAACTCCTATTGATCCTATTCATTTAAAAAGGTTTAGAGAGAGCTGCTTAAGAAGAACAACTGAAAATGGATGCTTTTGTCAAGATTTCCTTCCTGTTGGTCCTGCTGCCGAGCACAGTTAATTCAGGTCTACTGGCCTATGGAATTTGTCAAACAGGATGTAACACAGTCTGGGTGGCCTGTGTGTCTGCGGCAGGGGGAGTGGCAGGGGTCTCCACCGGAGGTGCGGCAGTTCCGGCTGCTATCCTGGCGTGTAATGCCGCCCAGGGAGTCTGCATGGCGGCTTGTGTTGCTGCTGGTGTTTCACCGACCCCGTAGGTGATCATACTGTGTTTCTACATTGCCATGCACGTCAAATGGCCTGTTACTTGGATAGCTAGCTCTCTAAAGGTGTTACCTTCACTCCTGTTTTATAGAAATTGGTGAACGTTTTTTTAGTCCCTAGATTGGAGAACTTTAATCAGAGCTGTAACCTCACTTGTGTAACAAATATGACTGTAAACGTACCCCTTACATTGTGCGTATTAATGTAATCGATACATGATAGTGTAATCGAAGGTATCAATAGTGTGTGAATCGAAGAACTTTTAGAATTGTAATTTTATCTGTGCACCTGTGTAACAATAATGGTCGTAAGCCTCTCTGAAATGTGGTGTAATTATATAATCGATGACGAGATGAAGCTAACTCGATAACCTCGCGGTCTATTAGCCCCCATGCACAAACTACATACCATTGTCACCTTTGTGATGTTGTAATCGAAGTTATTTAAGTGACTTCTTATGCAAAAGTGAATTTATATTACATGTAGAAGACGATTTATCCATCTTAAACAATTAAGAGTCCTAGGACCGATAACTCGTCTAGTGTTAGAGAATAGAAATGCAAGCTAGAGTGCATTTTATTAAGTGACTCATTTGTTGTTAAATTTTTAAGGTAAAACTTGCTTTTGGTGTTGGGTGATATAATCGTGTGATATTCCGGAGCATTAAAACCCGGGATTAAAAGGGTTACTTGACTTTTAATTCATTACTGCTAAATTTATATTCCCTCTAATGCTATGTTATTAAGCTTGAGTTTATTCATATTCATTGAACACCAGCATTTCGTGACTTTTCCAGCTGTATTTACTCAGTTGCTATGGTTGGTTTCTCTTGACGTCAGTTGAGATAATGAAATAAATCTGATGTTTGGTTTTTGCCGGGAAGCGCTCTTCCTGGAAATAACCATTTGGCATTCTGTAATTTGTGGGAATTTTGTTGTGTAATTTCTCAGCCAAACTTTATTCGTTTAGTAGTCCTTTTTAGACATTGAAATATGGTTGTCTAATTAAGATTCGTATCTCGCTAATACCTCGCACAAAAGAGCCAGAAAAAGTATGATTACCACAATCAACACTAAGGTGTCAATTTGCATATGTTTAAACTCAAGAGCACGCAAACAGGTAACGATATGGACTAGGCGGGCTTAAGATTAAGAAAAGGCCAGCCCAAGAACTTGGAGTTGAGCCATTGTTCTATCAGTAATACTTCTGTTGTATAAAATATTTAGCAACAACTTTTCTCTCTTAACTTAGTGTTATCCTTGACTTTTAATCAGTGAAGATCAAAATTGTAACTTTTATATTGTTCGCGTTACCTTGCTTGGGCCAACCACTCAGGAATAGTCGGTTTAAATCGAGGTAGAAAAAGTTTCAGTCAACCTTGATAACCTCCAAGGAAAATATGCTAAGTAGCTTGGTGCGCAACCGCACTTAGTCCTTATATGAATTGCGCATGGCATTACGTTAGCCTAATTGCAGTTTGACAGTGATTTAATGAATCAAGTAGTTGTCCCTTTAAAAGGAACGTGGCAAGTGTAGTAGAAGTTGTTGTTGTTGAAGTCGCAGTAGTT
>JAHPZR010023196.1:0-13529 GCA_019787425.1 Platygyra sinensis | reverse complement strand
AAAAGTTAAGCGAGTCGCAGGACGCAGTATTCCTTTGTCCATCTGCGCCATTTCAGTAGTATACCAAAGGAATAAATAATCCTTCGATGTTCGGCAGCCAAATTTTAGCATCTCACTAATCCCTTTCTATTTCCGCCATTGGCCCCTTCTTCTAGACGACTTCCGGTCACTTCTATTTCCGCCATATTAGCCTCTTCTTCTAACCGACTTCCGGTCACTTCTATCTCCGCTTCCTCATCTTTTAGTTTTATCACGATTCTTTTAGTTGTATACGGTCACGCACGAATGAGTCAGGAAAGCGATGTAAGCTACACAACATCGATGTATGTCACTCAAAATTGATGTATTCTGGACGAAATTGATTTATGTTATTTTCAAATTTGTATTATTACGCATAACAATAATTTATTTAACAAAACAAAATTCTTCGCCCAAAAAGTACCAGTCTTGCTTTAAAGTGCCAGCCCCCTGTGAAGTGTCTTTTAATCTTTTCAAGCCATATCCAGGGTTTCCGATGTCGCCTTTGGGAATTTTAGTTGCGATAAGACCGTCAAGCGTGTTCCATTCGAAAGGTCTCTTGGCAGTGATATAATGATCTTTTGTTTCTGTACTCCTGTTTTTCTTTGGCTCTATATCCCTACAGAAGACAGTAGTCGTGAAAAAGGGTTTCTCCGTGACGATAATGATCACGATTGGCTCGAGCGGATTAAGGAGGGTGGTTGTAGTTTCCAGCACTTTTCAAGACTTGGAGTTTGATCGGTCATTATAACCATTCTATACCGGTTGACGCCAAAATCATGGTATCAACAAACTGCCCAATCATCAGTGAACAAGTTGCTGTTAATTTTGTGGCACAATAGGTTACATAGCAACAATATGACCTGCTAAAAACACCCTTAATTTTAGCTTTAAGCGCTTACAACTCAAAAAAGAGCTCGGTGAACCCCATTTTTTTATCATGGAAATGTAATTAGAATGATAAGATGCAAATTTTTGCAAAGTTTCAAAAAAATTCTGCGAAGAGGGTTCAGAGCCACCTTAAATTGAACCTTCTCTGTTGTCAAGTCAAATAACCGTTATCCCTGTAAGGAGTGATAAGCCATCTAAAAACAAAACGCATACATTAGGCACTCCAAATTTGTAGCTAAACGGGCTGCCCAGGTCACGGTATTTTAGATAATAAGTTTTGTTCGATCAAAACCTTTTACTGGAAATAGCACAACACACAGTGTATGGTAGTTTTATTAATATAAAATAAACTCTAAAGAAGTTTACGTAGGGAGTGGGGTGGACTATATCTGTAGATCTGGTAAGTAGGCAGTCATTTTTACTGATGCATACCTCAATAACGGATATCCTCCGTCTCCAAAGAGATGATCATCGCGAGGAAACTTATTTACAGCTGTGCGGAAGAGCTTAGAATTCAATTAAATTATATCATAATCAATATTCTTGCTTTTCTGTTACCGCCTGCACATTCAGAGAGAAGATTTTTTTTTTCTGTTTATATATGCATCTGGATCATCTTCTGGGGCCAGAAAGTCGGACGTGAATGAGCCCAATATCTCTTATAGACGTTAAATAGTTTTGCGCTAATATTCTACCAGAATACCCACTGCATTGTAACCCTATTACGAGGGCGGATGTACAATCAGATTTTAAAAGTGCTGGTTTTTAGATGGATCCTCTCTCATCAATAGAAAGGTGTCTGCGGAAAGTCAGGGATTCCGAACAGAGGCCCTTATATTCTGACAAAACAGCCTTCTTCCCTCCGGAATCAAAATATTTATAGTGACTTTTATAAATTGTAGGCATATTTTATAGGGCACATGACAAAGAGATGTGGCACTTTCGTGTATACAAATTTTTCGCATGATCTTGTTCAACTTGCTCGTCTCTTGAAGATAACGAAACCTGGGTGATTTTTTTTCTTTTCTTTTTTTTGTTTTCTTTTTCCGTTTTTGACGAAAGCTGTAGTCAGTCATTATGTTTACAGGAACCATACATCAACGGAATGCGTTCTGTCATAGATTTTAAATCAGAAAGACTGAAAAATTATCGATCTTACATACCCCGGGGCCAATTTAACACAGATATAAACAAGTGCGTACGTAAATAACACATTTGCCTCCCTCTCATCTTTATATGATTTACTAAGTCAATACATACACGCAGAGAAAATGCATTCGACCGAGAGCGACAAGAATCTCCCGACTGTGTCCTTTTACAAAGGGATGAAGGGTTTTCAATAAACGTAACTTGTGATCAGTTAATGGAATCATATTATAAAAATATATTTGCAATGCAAATAGCTTAGTCTTCTTGTGCTGTCAATGGTACATGTTGGCTTTCATTTCGACTGTGCAAAGATTCCAGTATTGAATGGAAGAGCAATTTTCAAAATTCCCGAAACCAGACAACCTAGCAAAGTATATGTACTGGTACCTAAATATCAAAAAAAATGGTAAAGGAAATTTCCTTTAAACTGGAATAAGCTAAGTTTCTTGGCTCAAAGATTTCATTTCGGAAATAACTGCAATTCAATTCAATACTCTGATTTTTCTGCAATTTTTTCTAAGGATTCTCTGCCGTGTTTTCATTTACGCTCGGTTCTTAAGTTCCGGAATTTTGTATCGAATGTAAGCACCCCTAATTCAGTATTTAGACTATTTAAGTAAATAAAAAAATAAACAGTCCAACAGAGGTCACTGTTCCTGTTTATACATGATCAAAAATCAATGGTATACCTTGCGTAAAAGGTTGCTAACAGAACAGTCACATTCGCTTTCATAGTCACCCAGAGGTGTGCTGTGTTTTACTACCTTACTACCAAACGACTCTACTTTGTCGAGATGAAGTCAAGCTGGTATTTCTTACTACTGGCTAGTTGTTTCGTCGGTACAGTTGCGTCAAAGCCCACTCAGACCGATGCAAACTATCCCGTACCGGTCGATGATGGCAAGATTGTACTGCACCAGATTTTTAACCCGAGAACGGCCAAAGCAGATATCTCTTCGCTGAGGAAAGAACTGGAAAAGCTGAGAAAAGATCTGACCCAGCTAAGGTTTAAAAAGATCAAATAAGTCCCCCATTAATAGCTACCAATTGGAGTAAATGTTTATATGACCTCCCTTCCCTCTTTTGTTTTATGTCACTTGTAACCATTTTCACTTGAACAGAAAATGTAAACTTAAATATAACTTTCCAAATGAAGTCTAGCATCAGGAACTCACCGTCTATTTCCCATTAAATTAATGCAATTTTCACAATTAAATGATCCAAGCCCATCCACCGTTTAAGTCATGTTTAGGAAGATACGAAGAAGTTTTGAAAATGATGCTCTGAGGGAGGCGTTTGGACAAAAAGATTTTGGGATAGAAAACAACACACCGGCTTTCTAATATAGCGACGTTAAATGTTGCTGCTTACCGCCGGGAAAATTAGAAAGGCATACAAAGTTCCCAGCTCTTTGTGTCTACTCGATCGACTAAATCCCCGTCAATCATTCAAATTTGGAGACTGGTGCACAGCTAAAAAATTCAGTTTCCGCTTCTAAAGCGTAACCCTTTTTTGAGCTCATATGGCGGAATGATATGCATTGGAAGCGAAAGCTGTTGTCCCACTTCACAGAGATTGGACTGTTTGAACTGAAAAAGCATTTCTTTGGCAATCTATAGATCTGTAGATCTATAGTTTAGATTCAATTGAAAAACTCTGCTTCTCTACAAACAAGGTCTTTTGAGACGCTACCATTAAGATAAGGCCCACTCTGGGACCTTAAGTCGCCTTAAGTCACCTTAAGTCGCCTTAAGTCGCCTAAAGTCGCCTAAAGTTGCCTTAAGTCGACTAAAGTCACCTTAGGTCGATATTGGTTACACAATGTTATAAGGGTTCCCTCCTTTTAAATTGTACCCATAAGGAGGATATTAACCTGGACAATAGGTAAACTCAGCTCCAATCATAAGGATCAGAGAAGGAGGCATGATAGCCAAATGATTAAGAAGTCCTATTTTGTCCCCTAGCAGGGATCACCCATTGTGTTCTTGGGTAAGATACTGTACTCTTGCAATGCCCTTCCACCTCTCCCAGATGTAAAACTAGGAGGTGGTTGGGGGGGGGGGGGGGGGGGGGAGGAAACCCTGCAATGGAGTACCGAGTTGATATGAGGTAGGCAATGGCTTTCACATGCATGGAAACCCCATGTTATAACAGTTGTGCACCTGTCAAACCACCATGTGTTAAATAGCATGATTAATTCCTGCAAACAATACTGAATTAGGAAATGTCTCTGTGACAATGTATACTCCCACTTAATTTTTGTTTTGTATTTCATTGTGAGTTGATCAAAAGGTTGACACTGTGTTATCTCCAGGAAATGAATAAAAATATGGTTGATGGCAAAAAAAGCAAATGACTGTGGCTGCAATAATTTATTTATATTACTGAATCAGATCAAACTTACAGTTCTGGGTCATCAAAGTAAAAACAAAATTAAATAGAAAGGTATTCTGGAGAAAAGCTACATTTTTGCCAGTCACTTTTACATTGAGTAGTACAAATGTGGTAATCCAAAGTCATTTGAACTGAACTGAAGCTAAAGTTTAGACACTTAACTTACCCAGAGCAAAAGAGTGACAAAAGTGGGCTATTTCTCCAGCATAAACCTGCACTACAAGCTTCCACCACTGTATTTGACCAACTGTTCACCTTTCGAACTTTGCAACTCAACGAACCTACTAAAGGCATAAATATTTATCTAGCATAAGGCTTTAACAGTTTTTCCGTATATATCGTCAGTTTGATGTTAAACTTAGACGAATGAACCTCTCCTATTCCGAGAAAAAATTTCAGCAGCAAACATGGCCGCCGGTCCAACATTTGATCACGTGACTTAGTTTATCCCGTTACTGAAGTACACACGAGTACACCACTCACGCTCACTCACGTGCTTTTCCCTCGTGGGGTAGATTATCATGCTGGCCTGCAATCTTTGAAGTCTACACCCACAGAGACAGTCCACCTTGTTTCTATTAACTGGCTACCTGCTTGTATTGTGGAAAGAAAAATCGTCCTGGCGACACAATTCGAGGTAAAGTAAAGAAATTTTTTCGCCATAGCAGATAGTATGGCCAGCTCGAATGTTCCGCGGTACGGGCGAAAAGAAGGGAAACTCGCGAGGTGTCCCGCTCCTCACTTCGAAGCATGCATGGAAACTTGATAACGGCGCAAAGGTTACTGGAAGAATTAAAATGGCGGAAGGCAGTGTTCGTAGTGCAAGCACCAGTTTGTATAACGATGTGACTCAACAATTTCTGGACAGCTGCAAGGTATTTTAATCAGCTCCATTTTATAATTCTTGTGTCAAAGTCAGCCTGGTACTTGTATTTAGTTGCTGACTAAATAAATGCAGCTTAATACTGTCACAAGCCCAAACACAAAACTTTAACTTATTTCATTTTGAATTTCCTCTCATATCGATTTTAAGAAGTGATGTTTTGATGTTTCATTCCTGACATCAATCAGTGTGTAAACAGTTGTTTTGACACTGAGAAAAGTTCAATTTTTTTTAATAAATTAATCTCAGAAATATTTTGTTCATTGGGTTTGTTAAATTCGAGATAAAGCAATGGTTCTCGGCTTACCAAGTCCAAGTTTGTGCGTGGTTTACTCTCGCTCGACCGCCGACTTCTCGAATTTTTTTTCTGGATCATTTTCTAATAGAAACGGCTTTATCTTTCGTTTTCTGGCTTCTCGAACCTGTTGAATGTCTCGGCAAGACTTTTTTGTAGCTTATCTTTTCCCCACTCACGTAAAATATTATCCTAATTCTCAAAACTTCCCGCCATTTTAAAACGGCACAGGGAAAAACTTTGTAACGATGACGTCAATCGTGCATCTGTACTCTAATGGATCATAGGCGAGAATCAATCAAAATGCGAGAATAACTTGGGGTATGATATAATCAGTTTTAGACCGAAATTTCCTGAAATTTTGGTTGAATGGATCGCGCCCTTGACCTTTTTATAGGCTGTAAACGTTAGAGATCTAGCCACCACCTGTTGCACGACCGAGCTAGCACGAGACATGGGTCTATTCCTGGGTTGACGTCACAGACTGATTTGCATCGCATCAAGTCTTTGTAAACATGCATGCAAAGAAGTTTGTGACATCACACCAGGAATAGACCCATACCCCTTACTTGCTCGGCCGTGGAACAGATGATTGCCAGCTTTCTTAACTTTTACAGCCTATAAAAAGTCAAGATTAGGGATAAAGGCGGGCAAAAATGCGCAATGCATTTCAAACAGGTGCAAAGTTTAATTTAAGCGAAAAAAATATTTTGGGATTAGGTTCACTTTAATAGTTTGAAGTGAACTAGTAATGAATAGACACTAACCACGCAACAGTCTACACAACTTCAACCATGAATTATCAGGGGCGGATCAAGGGAGGGTGAATTGGGTGGCAAGCTATCCTCCTTTTGAAGAAGGAAAACGTAAAAAAAAAATATATATATATATATATATATATATATATATATATATATATGAAAGGCACACTCTCTCAACAGGTACCTGATTGTAATTCTAAGTATGAGGCATTGCTAGTATTTCTAAGGAAACGGCTTTCAATTTGGGTTCCAATTCTAAAATTTCAACATTTTGGGAACTTGCTTCATTGATTCTGCAACTCCGATCCAAGGTACCAGAAATTCCATCTTCCCTCATCCCCTAGAAAAATCCTGGATTCACCTCTGAGGAATGATTCTCCTTTGAAGCTAAATTTAGACTATGTATTAAGGGTAGCAGATATCGTTGCTCATTTGTAACCTTGCAAAGACCTTCTGAAGATTATATGAGCCCAGGACTTGTTATCGGAATGTTAATGAATGAGACAAATAATGAATAACACACTGGATGTCAGCATTTCAATGTAAGTTTATTGAGTTTCTGAAGTTTGTTTTTATAATTCAAAAACAAATTGCTTGCCCAGCACCATCCCCTTAATATCATGCTAAGCCGGATTATAATGACGCACTTAAAAAAGACGGATTACGCTAGTTTACAAGAAGCGGGCAAACACATCACAGCAAGATGTTCCGCCGTTGTCACTTTCACTTTGATTCACCAGATCTTCCCCATACCACAACCGTAGTACTTGTCCCGAGGTAACGGTCAGGGGACTGGAGAACACAGAGAGAACAAGCTCAGGAGACAGCGAATTATACCCGGGAATCTTGGACCACTTGGTACTACTGGAAATGAACTGACTCGGCGGCAAAAAAACGCTATTAGTAGAAGTTGTTATGACAACATCCACGTGATGACTCAAGCCGCTATGTGCACCGCAGCCCCAGTAAGACCAATGGTAGACTTTGTTCTTATCGCACGTGACGTAACCATGTACATGGACAAGTTTAATCGCCAGCAAACTGCCACCGGATGGAACAGAGAACTTGCCAAACTTGTCGTCTTTTGCGCCAAAACAAACCGGGACTGTGTTCAGCTTGATCCAGGCATCTGAAAAACAGTGACTGTCATTTGATGTGAGAGAGAATTAGACGTTAATTCCTTGACAACACTTTAATTTTCACTTGGGCCTGCTTTAAAATTTTGATTAAGCGAAAATTTTAATTACAATGTAATGAACTGTGAAAGATGGAGATCCTGACATATTCTTATTATATGACACGTGTTGTTTACAAATGCAATCATTAAGTCGTTGAGCGACGAAAAAAACTGAAAAACAATTCAATGCACGAAATTAGAAGTTGTCAGAGAAAACCAGAAGATCCCAGCTTTCTATCCTCATTATCCCCCGAAATCTTAAGGAGGCAACGCAATGGCTTCTATCAAGTTTTGATAATTCACTCAACGGTAATGATCATACGTTGACTTTCACTTTTTGCCGCGCGCTTAAAAATTTGTGACTGAATCAGTTAAACCAAGTCTAAAGTCATATCTGTTTGGTGAATTTGAGTCTATTGTGGCTTCAACGCTTTCTGAAGTGTCCCGACTTTCCCGGCAAAGCAACCCTTACGGATAGCACTATGGCTAAATGATAAATTTATTCAATTAAATGAATAAAATTATTTATGAAAACACCAGAAAAAAATGACATATAAACTAACAAACAGCTCCTTTACCTTTGGTTTCATTCTTGTCCAATAGCTGGGTCAGATCTTTTCTCAGCTTTTCCAGTTCTTTCCTCAGCGAAGAGATATCTGCTTTGGCCGTTCTCGGGTTAAAAATCTGGTGCAGTACAATCTTGCCATCATCGACCGGTACGGGATAGTTTGCATCGGTCTGAGTGGGCTTTGACGCAACTGTACCGACGAAACAACTAGCCAGTAGTAAGAAATACCAGCTTGACTTCATCTCGACAAAGTAGAGTCGTTTGGTAGTAAGGTAGTAAAACACAGCACACCTCTGGGTGACTATGAAAGCGAATGTGACTGTTCTGTTAGCAACCTTTTACGCAAGGTATACCATTGATTTTTGATCATGTATAAACAGGAACAGTGACCTCTGTTGGACTGTTTATTTTTTTATTTACTTAAATAGTCTAAATACTGAATTAGGGGTGCTTACATTCGATACAAAATTCCGGAACTTAAGAACCGAGCGTAAATGAAAACACGGCAGAGAATCCTTAGAAAAAATTGCAGAAAAATCAGAGTATTGAATTGAATTGCAGTTATTTCCGAAATGAAATCTTTGAGCCAAGAAACTTAGCTTATTCCAGTTTAAAGGAAATTTCCTTTACCATTTTTTTTGATATTTAGGTACCAGTACATATACTTTGCTAGGTTGTCTGGTTTCGGGAATTTTGAAAATTGCTCTTCCATTCAATACTGGAATCTTTGCACAGTCGAAATGAAAGCCAACATGTACCATTGACAGCACAAGAAGACTAAGCTATTTGCATTGCAAATATATTTTTATAATATGATTCCATTAACTGATCACAAGTTACGTTTATTGAAAACCCTTCATCCCTTTGTAAAAGGACACAGTCGGGAGATTCTTGTCGCTCTCGGTCGAATGCATTTTCTCTGCGTGTATGTATTGACTTAGTAAATCATATAAAGATGAGAGGGAGGCAAATGTGTTATTTACGTACGCACTTGTTTATATCTGTGTTAAATTGGCCCCGGGGTATGTAAGATCGATAATTTTTCAGTCTTTCTGATTTAAAATCTATGACAGAACGCATTCCGTTGATGTATGGTTCCTGTAAACATAATGACTGACTACAGCTTTCGTCAAAAACGGAAAAAGAAAACAAAAAAAAGAAAAGAAAAAAAATCACCCAGGTTTCGTTATCTTCAAGAGACGAGCAAGTTGAACAAGATCATGCGAAAAATTTGTATACACGAAAGTGCCACATCTCTTTGTCATGTGCCCTATAAAATATGCCTACAATTTATAAAAGTCACTATAAATATTTTGATTCCGGAGGGAAGAAGGCTGTTTTGTCAGAATATAAGGGCCTCTGTTCGGAATCCCTGACTTTCCGCAGACACCTTTCTATTGATGAGAGAGGATCCATCTAAAAACCAGCACTTTTAAAATCTGATTGTACATCCGCCCTCGTAATAGGGTTACAATGCAGTGGGTATTCTGGTAGAATATTAGCGCAAAACTATTTAACGTCTATAAGAGATATTGGGCTCATTCACGTCCGACTTTCTGGCCCCAGAAGATGATCCAGATGCATATATAAACAGAAAAAAAAAATCTTCTCTCTGAATGTGCAGGCGGTAACAGAAAAGCAAGAATATTGATTATGATATAATTTAATTGAATTCTAAGCTCTTCCGCACAGCTGTAAATAAGTTTCCTCGCGATGATCATCTCTTTGGAGACGGAGGATATCCGTTATTGAGGTATGCATCAGTAAAAATGACTGCCTACTTACCAGATCTACAGATATAGTCCACCCCACTCCCTACGTAAACTTCTTTAGAGTTTATTTTATATTAATAAAACTACCATACACTGTGTGTTGTGCTATTTCCAGTAAAAGGTTTTGATCGAACAAAACTTATTATCTAAAATACCGTGACCTGGGCAGCCCGTTTAGCTACAAATTTGGAGTGCCTAATGTATGCGTTTTGTTTTTAGATGGCTTATCACTCCTTACAGGGATAACGGTTATTTGACTTGACAACAGAGAAGGTTCAATTTAAGGTGGCTCTGAACCCTCTTCGCAGAATTTTTTTGAAACTTTGCAAAAATTTGCATCTTATCATTCTAATTACATTTCCATGATAAAAAAATGGGGTTCACCGAGCTCTTTTTTGAGTTGTAAGCGCTTAAAGCTAAAATTAAGGGTGTTTTTAGCAGGTCATATTGTTGCTATGTAACCTATTGTGCCACAAAATTAACAGCAACTTGTTCACTGATGATTGGGCAGTTTGTTGATACCATGATTTTGGCGTCAACCGGTATAGAATGGTTATAATGACCGATCAAACTCCAAGTCTTGAAAAGTGCTGGAAACTACAACCACCCTCCTTAATCCGCTCGAGCCAATCGTGATCATTATCGTCACGGAGAAACCCTTTTTCACGACTACTGTCTTCTGTAGGGATATAGAGCCAAAGAAAAACAGGAGTACAGAAACAAAAGATCATTATATCACTGCCAAGAGACCTTTCGAATGGAACACGCTTGACGGTCTTATCGCAACTAAAATTCCCAAAGGCGACATCGGAAACCCTGGATATGGCTTGAAAAGATTAAAAGACACTTCACAGGGGGCTGGCACTTTAAAGCAAGACTGGTACTTTTTGGGCGAAGAATTTTGTTTTGTTAAATAAATTATTGTTATGCGTAATAATACAAATTTGAAAATAACATAAATCAATTTCGTCCAGAATACATCAATTTTGAGTGACATACATCGATGTTGTGTAGCTTACATCGCTTTCCTGACTCATTCGTGCGTGACCGTATACAACTAAAAGAATCGTGATAAAACTAAAAGATGAGGAAGCGGAGATAGAAGTGACCGGAAGTCGGTTAGAAGAAGAGGCTAATATGGCGGAAATAGAAGTGACCGGAAGTCGTCTAGAAGAAGGGGCCAATGGCGGAAATAGAAAGGGATTAGTGAGATGCTAAAATTTGGCTGCCGAACATCGAAGGATTATTTATTCCTTTGGTATACTACTGAAATGGCGCAGATGGACAAAGGAATACTGCGTCCTGCGACTCGCTTAACTTTTTTAGTCGCCGTTTTACGAGAAAACGAAATTCCCTTCTCGGATGAAGACAATGCAGTGGGGGAGATCTGAGATTTTAGGACTTATGAACGACCCTACGGTTCTTGACATTTCTTCATTTGCGTTCTTGTTGTTAGTGATTTACGGCTGCACGTTATAGCCAGAGATCAATCCGATAGATCTCCGTTTGGCCATATGAGTCACGTTACATCTGTTTGCTATCTATTGAGAAGAATTTTAAACATGAAATATACGTTGGAAATAAGGGGAAATAAGCCATCTTTTAAATTCCCCGCTTTGTCCCGGGGCTCGGGGGGCCGTGGTTTCAATTGACTGATGCAGAACCTTGCGAAGTTTAATTTTGGCGAATTCGTCCACAACAAAACCACAACATTCAGTTATCGCAATTAAATAAATATCTTTAACTGCCGATATAATGTACCAGTCAAATCGAAGCTTAAAGATCACCCCCGGGTAATCCCTCGGGCATTTGAATTTTTGGAAATTTGGTTTTCAAATGCCCCCCTCCCGAGACCGAAAAGCTGTGCAATTGACCCATCATAGGTGCATTCCAGGTGATGAAATGACGCCACCCCCGGGAAACTTTTCAATAATTAACAATTATTCTTTGAAATCGAGGTGAATAGTGGCAGAATATTTACCGAGCCGCGAAGCGGCGAGGTAAATATTCTGCCACTATTCACCGAGATTGAGAAGAATAATTGTTTTAGTATATACACAAGAAGTGATCTCAACAACATTTTCAGAAGGAAACCATTAAAAATGGATTTAATTTGACCTCTCAATTCATTCGTGGAAAACGTGCAAGCTGTACAAAGCATGCGCGAATTCGCGAAACTATTTACAGAATCTTTGAACATGGAAAATCTATAGTTAATCTTCGAAAAAAACTCGTGACAGTCTAGAATAACGGTCCTTAAACGCCGTTCAAATCAGTGTGAATCAAAAGTATGCTTTATTCAAAAGTATGCTTTATTTTTGTTTGGCTTACGCATTATTCACTCGCTAGGAGGTGAATAATGCTCATTAGCCAGAGATAGCGAACCAATCAGATTGCTTAAAACACCAAGATCACTGAGTGTGTATATACTAACTTCTATTATGCTCCGGAAGGCTGTGTATGTAAACAGGGTTTAATAGCCAACACTCTTACATACCAAAAATAAAAAACGGCGACTAAAAAAGTTTAGCCCAGCCGCAGGACGCAGTGCTCCTTTCTCCTTCTGCGTCATTTCAGTAGTCTACCAAAGGAATAAATAATCCGTCGATGCTGGGCAGCCAAAACCTAGTATCTCACTAATCCCCTTCTATTTCCGCCATTGGCCTCTTCTTTCAGACGACTTCCGGTCAATTCTATTTTCGCCATAATTAGCCTCTTCTAACCGACTTCCGGTCACTTCTATTTCCTCTTCCTCATCTTTTAGTTTTATCGCACATCCTTTAGTTGTAGACGGTCACGCACGAATGATTCAGGAATGCGATGTCAGCGATACAACATTGATGTATGTCACTCAAAATTGATGTATTCTGGACGAAATTGATTTATGTTATTTTCAAATTTGTTTTATTATGCATAACAATAATTTATTTAACAAAACATTGATGTATTCACGTTCAACATTTTGTCCGCAAAAAACCCCCATAGTGTCCGCTCTTCTTTCGGAGTCAACGCTGATGAGTTCATGAGATACAAGTTTTTATTCAGGCCAGAAGACCCTCATTTTTCTCTTTCATTTATTGTAAGCCAAGCCATTTCTTTTGAGGCTGCTCGACGCGCGAGTCCACTACACTCGGAGGAATTTTAACAAGCCTCCTGGCAGGCCCCAAGATCCAGCAACCAGCCCTGCTACTTCTGTAGCTACCCCGCACCTCCGAGAAAAACTACTGGCACAGGACTGGCTACTTCTCTACTGCATACCAGCAAGCCGCCAGGGACAGTCGAGATCAAAAGAAAACAGCTCCAAAACCCATTCAATCTGATCTCAAGCAGGAACATGTCCGCTTACTAGAACAAGACGAGACACTACCCTACGACACTCAAGCCGCTACCTAATATGAGCATTGTTTCACGATTCAAGACAAGACACCTATTGCATCCATGCCTTGCTCAAAAAAAGGCATTTCGTCTTCCTTAAATTGGCAAGTCCTGACTCAACGAAACAAACCTAGATCTTCTTTCAAATCGACACGGCGGCATCATGCAATACCCTGCCCTGACAATTTCGGATAACAATTTTTGAAACCCAGATCCCCTTTCAGGTCGACATGGCGGCATCATGCA
>JAHPZR010023195.1:22500-51565 GCA_019787425.1 Platygyra sinensis | reverse complement strand
TTTAACAGAACTTTTGTTGCTGACGATCACACTACATAAACAACTGATACGTGATATGTGGCCTCCTATAAGCCTGGTAGTTTCTTGAGGTCTCCTCGCCTAACAACTTGCTGTATGATGTATATTATTATTGTTTATTATTATTATTAATTTTATTTTTTCTTTTTTTTAATCTGTTGTAATATAAAGGCAAATAAATGATGATTATGATTATACACCTAGGTTCAAGTTGTAGCTAGGTAGTTTCACATCGGGCCTTAGGTTTTTGCCAATATCTGTGGACCTGCATTGTCAAACAAGGGTGTATGTACGTGTATGAATGTAAGTAAACCTTTGCTAACATGTACCTTTGTCCTTTAGGATTGATTGACAGTTCTGGTTTGAGAATTTACCACACCAAACAGTTGAGAGAATATGACGCAGGAGTTCTTGAAGTTGGGGCACGTGTCGACCGTTTTATGCTTATCCCACCAAGACAGACAGACTGGCAAACCAATGGCTACTGTACTAAGGACTGTTCAATGAAGGTACGGGGCTTGGTAAGGTCTGAATATACGAGCCAAGTGGCCCACCAGGCCGGAGCTTATCCCGGTTTCTGTAGCATGAAGCGACTAGGAGTATTTCTACTCCCCCCTGGATGGGATGCTAGTCTATCGCAGGGTTACCCCCGGCATTAAATTCGGTACCCATTTATACACCTGGGCGGAGAGAGACACCGTAAAAGTTAACTGTCTTGTCCAAGAACACAACGCAATGTTCCCGGCCAGGGCTCGAACCCAGACCGCTCGCTCCGGAGTCTAGCGCACTAACCATGAAGCCAAAACAAATGTAGATATATCTATATATGTATCATGGAACGCATTAAAGCCAGAAAACTGCCGCCATTAAATACATTTTTTTCTGTCAGCTTAAAAATGTTTGCATGTAAAGCTAAAGGAACCAAAAATCTCTCTTTGTTTTTGTTGCCGATATAAAGTAAATACAAACATTTACGAACTTTTTTTTGATATAAAGGGATTCAAAGACACGAAGCTACCTAACGGAGGAATCAACATATTCGCTGCGCTGTTGCATACGCATCTGGCAGGTAATTAAACGAATAAACTTACAATAAAATTGTTGATTACCAAACGACGAGTGCCAATACCAAGATCAGAACAGGTACTTAAAGACTGCATTGAATAGTTTAATTAATTACCTACCTACAAGCCTGTCTGGTTCATACGATTGCACTCATTTCTCTAAATCGTGAGCTGTTTTTTAGTTCGCCCTCTTTCATTGAGACGTTTAGATTATAATCACATAGTACCTCCGCAGAATTATAATACAGTTTACTAAGATTAATTACAGAAGGCGGACTAATTACAATTAAAATAATTACATTGTACGGGTTAGTCTTACTAATCAACTATAATTGTTGTACTGTTCATTGTAAAGTTGATTTTGAATATATAGTTTTAAGCCTTTTTTAAAACGATTGAA
The DNA here is from genome assembly GCA_019787425.1 of Platygyra sinensis. Taxonomy (NCBI): domain Eukaryota; kingdom Metazoa; phylum Cnidaria; class Anthozoa; order Scleractinia; family Merulinidae; genus Platygyra; species Platygyra sinensis. The sequence goes on along the minus strand of JAHPZR010023195.1, from coordinate 50,083 downwards.
AGAATCAATATTCTTAACTTCAACGGGTAGACTGTTTCACGTAGTTTCTCCTTTACGACTTTGCATAATTTGTTGTTTGGAATTCAACGTGTATTTTTGTTGCTGATAGTTAACTATCTGATTTGCTTTTTCTCGTTTCCAAGGCCGCAAAACCTGGCTTCGTCACGTTAGAGATGGCGTGGAGCTTCCTGAAATAGCCAGAGATGATCATTATGACTTCAACTTTCAGGAATATCACTTACTGAGGAACGAGGTTCACATAAAGCCGGTAAGAAGTTTCCCTTCTTGCACTGCTATGTATTTTTTTCATTCAGCCAGTTTGAATGAAGCACTGATTTAAGGGAACTCCACTCTTACAATAAGTTGGCTTTGAATTGTTTGAAGTAATTACTAAATCTCGAAATTTACTGGACGAGATGAAAATAACATTCAAGAGTGGCAAAAAATGAGTCAAGGTTATCACCGATTCGTGCACCGCCATTTTGGATTTTGTCATGTGGTCATGTGGTTGCCGCTATTGTTTGGACGCAGAACTTCTTTTGTGTGAAACAATTAGGCAACCATATGACGTCATGTAATTCAAGATTGCGGCGTACGGATAATTTAAAAGCAAATATAGGTGATAGGCAAACCCTGTTTTGCCTGACACTGATGCCTCATCGCTGGCTTTTCACCCGAAATTTGAAATAAGACAGTGTTTCCTGCACTTAAACGTCCGTTTGCTTTAAGAGTGCAGGTTTCCTGTAAAAGAACCCTGTCACCGTATTTCGGCCTCGTAGAAAACAACCTTAATTAAATTTGAAAAATGAAACACCTTAAAATAGTAGTTTATTAAGGTTGAAAAACACCAAATAGTAATACAACGTACTGGGAAAAGGATGGAGAAGGCTGACACGGATTACTACGAATTTGAAAGAAGAAGTAGGCTTAACTTTCAAGATGCACAAACCGTGGCGGAACTCCTTAAGATGGCTGAAAACAGTTTTTAGTACTTTCCAAGACTTACAGTTTGATGGGTCATTATAATCACTCTATACCAGTTGATGCCAAAATTATGGTATCTACAAACTGCCCAATCATCTTATCAACATGATAAGATGCAACTTTTTGCAAAGTTTAAAAAATTCTGCAAGCGGGTTCAGAGCCACCTTAAATTTTCAAAAATTTAAGTTGACTCTAAACCCCTTCGCAGAATTTCTTTTAAACTTTGCAAAAAGTTGCATCTTATCATGTTGATTATAATTCGATGATAAAAAATTGGGGTCACCGAACTGTTTTTGAGTTATAAGCGCTTAAAGCTAAAATTAAGGGTGTTTTTGGCAGGTCATGTTGTTGCTATGGCAACCTATTGTGCTACAAAACTGACAGAAGCTTGTTCACGAATGATTGGGCAGTTTGTTGACACCATGATTTTTGCATCAACCGATAAAGAGTGGTTATAATGACCCATCAAACTGTAAACCTTGGAAAGTACTGGAAACTGTTTCCAACCACCTTAAAGAGACACAGTCAGCTTTGTGACTGCGCTGACCTGAACACTAGTTTTCTCACTTTGAAAAAACGTTCACCTCAACCTGAAATCAAAGTTCATCTAGAAATCCGCTTCATCTTTCGCAGTATCTATCTTGATTTTCAACTATTTACTGAAAAACGACCTTTTGCTCATCCTATGATATTATTTTTTATCATATCTGGTCAAAAGCAGTATTTATCGCGTCTCTGTTTTCTGCAAATTAGCTATGGAATGGTATGTAATGCGCATACAGGCCAGCTGACTGTCCCTATAAAGGTAAAGCCTGTTAACACAGTTTCTCTGCAGCCAATGGGTTTTATAAGCTTTGCCTAGTTCTGTACGGCTTTCTGCCAGGCCTTCTCGGTGACGTATTCCAGACGAACGGTCCGGTGTAGCCTAGACAATAACAGACTGTGCATGCATTTGGATGCATGTTGATTTTGACAAAGCTTCAGGGATTCAATCCCTGTTCTTTCGTAAATTTTTATATACAGCAGCAACCGAAGGGCTCATTTACTCGATCGACCTTGCTCTCCAGACAGCTTTAATCACTCTCACCAAGTAACTCAGTCGGAGAAGATGCTGATTATTGCAACTCGTACTATATCTTTAAGCCGTTTGCTGCAGTTGGTCAGGAGGCAACTGCCTTATAACTTACAGTTTGAACTATTATTTTGCTTGTCACTCAAAATGTTTTGTTTGACATGCACCTCAACTGGAAGCCTAAGCGACAAATTGTATAAAGTTTAGAATGTTAACAGAGAGATTGGGACTTATAGTTTCTGTTCAACTACGGAATGTTTTAGAAATTCCGGTTCTTTTGAATGTTTCGTTCCTGTACCGGTTTAATATTAGAAATCTGTAAAAACTGTGTTTCACAGAGTTCACGTCTAATAGTGCTTGTCCTGATGAAAAAATACTTGTGTCGCAACTTTGTTAATGTGATATATAAGGCCGGTGCTGAATGATCTAACTTGTTGCTTTCGTCGATTTTATCTCCTTATATTAAAGATAATTTTACAGAACGTTGCTGTAGTTGTTGATTAGCAAATAAGCCCGTGGTTAAGTGGTGTTTGCAAAATTGTAGGTATAGAAACTACTTTATATGCATGCAAGGTTAAAGTGGTTCGCAAAATTGAGCCACTCTTTATCACTTGATGTTACAATTAGGGTATCAAAAACTGCCAATGCCAGTCATTGGGGAACACATTTTTATCATTTTCGTGGCAAAATAGGTTACCATGTCAACAGTATGTTCTGCTAAAAAGTACCTCTAATTACAGATTTTGGGGCTTATAATTCAAAAACAGCTCCGTAAAATGTGTTTACATGATCAACTATTGATGAACATGATGAGATGCAACTTTTGGCAAAGTTTAAATAGAACTCTGTAGACAGGGACCAGAGCCATCTTAAATTTTCGAAAATTAAAGGTGGCTCTGGGATAACAACGTGTTCACTAATGATTGGGCAGTCTTTTGATGCTATGATTGTAGCATCAAGTGATAAAGAGTGGCTGTAACAACCCATCAAAGTCTAAGTGCCAGAAACTGTTTTGAACCCCTTACGTTTAATTTCGCAAGGTTATTCCCTTCCATAAAACCGGTTTGTTACAAGACAGCGCCGCAAAAGAATTCTTGCTCATTGCGTGTTAAACTATAGCTAAATAATTAAATAAGGAAGCTACTCTTGAACCCGAAATTTAGCTACGGTTACATATGAAAAAGCCCTTAGTATTTACCAGTGTTTTGAATGTGGCGATGTTTCCTGACTTGATGATGTTTGTTTGGATCCAAATGAGCCGTTCAAGCAGTTAACGCTAAAACAAAAGCGCAGAGTCTACATTGCTTTTCTCTAGCGATCATTCTACCAGAAATGCCCAGAGAATCCTCCCACAAGACAAGATCGGCTGGTTTAAAATGAGACAATTGTCTCAATTTCGGTGTTTCGTCTAGGCCACACGGAACCAATTACACCCGAAACGATTGACCGAGGCGAAATAGTTGACGCACAGGAACTAGGCAAGGACAAGCTGACAATTCAGGCAAAACGAACTTAACTATTTTTGTTATTATTTTTTTTTTGTTTAACACTTGTACTCTAATGGAATTTCTTTGTTTCATTGGTTTTATTTTGTTTTCTTTTCTCATTCTCAGGGTGATACAATGATAAATGTTTGTGTCTATAATACGGAGGATCGAGCAATAGGCGTACAGGTATACACCCCCACCCCACCAGCCCCCTCCCACCCTCCTGGGGTATGGGTTTTCTGAAAATACAGTATTTTTTTTCTGAAAAGATTGTGTAGAGTTTGACAATTTGGTCTGAGAATGGGCCTTTTTAAGGAATTGTGGTGGCCAAAAGGGTTTTAAAATGATGACTCAAGAAATGTTTCCAGGACAGAAAGAAAGTGACGCAGCTTTTTGAACTAGGTAGCAAAGCCCCATGTCTTCTTAACTTACTATAACACCCCTCTTAAAGTCTCGAATTAGTAATAAAGAAATTCTTAAACAATTTTTTATCATTCATTTTTTGACGTGGTGCTCATGATAAGATATAACGTTATAACATAGCTTATTGTTTACCTGTTAAATGGCTCACTGCTAAGATAGAAAAAAAGAAAACAATTTTCCTTCACTTGATTTTAGAGGTCAGCTTAGCACACATGCTTCACTCACATCTAGGGAGAGATGTACTAAAAGAGTTTTGAAGAACGGTTGGAATTTTGTGTTCTAAAGAAACCTTTAAACTGTCTTTCAGACTGTCTTTTCTTTCTTTTCGTTTCCAATTAAGGGAGGTCTTTCAACAACTGATGAGATGTGTCTGTCATTTATCCTGTATTATCCCAAAGTCAGCGTAAAAAAGTGTATGTCGCGAGAAATTCCGGCCTATCAAGCCTGGGGTAACAAATACTACAAGTAGGTGTCTTTTCAATGTTGCTTCAGTGAACATGTAAGTAATAGCTACACTGTAAGTTTCACTGACACGGCCTCCCCTTTGTCAAAACATTTCGGCTTCCATCGATGTTTTACAACAACAACGACAGCAACAACAACAACAACACAACAACTTTATTTACTCGTACATTTACAGTTTTACAAAAAAGATTAATATATAAAAGGACAGAATCATAATTTCCATTTGAGTCTGAAGACTAAATTAACCCTATCATTCTGTAGTCAGCCTCCAGTTATTATAATGTATATAGATATTGAGAAAATACAGTTCCTAAAGTGGTGCTACAACCAGAAAACAATTATTTTATTTTTCTTTGGATTTCAAACTCCTATGTTAACTAAAAACTAACTGATCCAAGTTTTAAGTTCTGATTTTAAAAAGTTTATTTTAACCGGAATTTTCTTCTTTATTGGTTATCCATTACTAACTTAAAAATCTTGAGAGAGTTGGGTCGAGGAGAATATGACGTCAAAGACTCATAAGTTTAAGAGTGCAGTGCGTGTGTACGCGGCTGAATTAATATGCAGCACGGGAGTTTTGGGCTTTTAGACTTTTAAACACGTGTCTTGCATATATGAAAAAAAATGCGTTTTTTAAAAGTGAGTAAATGACCTCATTTTCTCTTTATCCAACCCTCTGATGTCCTATCGGTCAGTTTTGAACGTGAGTAATGGCGGACCGTGAAATCCAAAACTTTCACTCAAAATAAACAGCCTTGAATAAAACTCAAAGCTCAAAGTTTTGCCAGTTAGGTGTTTATTAAGCGAACACGCTTTCAAAATCTGAAGAAAAAAAGGAAATTATTTTTTGATCATAGTACCCACTTTAAGAGAGGCATATACGTACTTGTTATAATAGAATGGAGAAAATCAATACAGGGTATCACAATGTCCTTCAAACAGTAATTAAAATTTTAGTTAAATAGAGAAGTTGACGGCATTGAGATCTTTAAGCTGAATTGCAATATCTCAGCAATTCAATTCATATCTATTTACTTCTCTTTCTGCCAGTAGCGCGAAGCGAGAAATTTTCCTTTAAAAAAAACCTTTGTTGGTCTGTGATTTCTCTGTGCTTGATATAGGCCAGGTGACAATCCATTGGAACCTAGCTGGTGGACTGATGCAGTGAACAATGGGCTAAAGGACGCTTACCAGGATGCCGACCAAGTTGTGGCAGGGTGCTCTGGGCGTGGCCACGAACCAATAGAGGTAACAAGCAAGAGTCAGTCACTAGCATTATTTCCCTTACCACTGGACTAGTAGCCTACGTGTAGCCGTACCCTCCCCCCGAGGAAAAACGGGAGGGAGGGAACGTCAACGAAGAGCTGGCACGAATCGTGTTATATGACATTACACTTTGCATGGAACTATATAATGGTTTTTTTATTGGATAAAGGCTGCGAGCAATACTTTCGAGAATACCTATTGGCTAAAATAGATTTACCTCGTTTTTTATGACTAATTCTGAAGATAAGTAATGGCGGACGGAATGTAAGAAGCTACAGGAACTCGAGAATCGTTTAAACGCAGCTGTAAAAGAGGTTTGCTTGACTTTTGCGATAGAGATATTCCACGAAGAACAACAAAAAGCTATAGATTTGTTTTTGTTTTGTTTTTTTGTTTTTCTTTTTTGATGGGAAGGACTTCTTTGTTTCATTGCCAACTGGTTAAAGAAAATCTATCATATTTCAGTCGATTCCAGTGATCTTTGGAAGAAACCGTGCAGTTATTTTCACTGTTTCACCACTGAAAGTGCTCATGCAAGATCAAGTCCAATATTTAAATGGTCTTGGATTGAATGCTATCGCACAAACGGAAGATTCGGAAGATTTTATCATCGAACGAGTCATAAATGGTAAATATTCGCACGTGTATTGATCACCAGAGAGTGTGGTGAGTAAGGATGCTTACGAGGCCTTTTTCTGCGCGAGGACACGAGCAAAGACGCACTTTCGCGAAAATATGACCTATTTACATAATTTACTGTGATGTGACATAACACGATTCGTGCCCTGCTCTTCGTAGGCATTCTCTCTCTCCCGTTTTTCCTTGAGGGTAGGGTACGGCTACATGTGGGCTACTGGACTGGATGCCTGTCCCACGCAGGGCTTCCCCCAGAATTAAATTTGCTCGTGCTTATTTATACATCTGGGTGGAGAGAGGCACTGTGAGAGTTAAGTGTCTTGGCCATGTACACAAAACAAAGTCCCCGGAATGCTCGATCCTGGGGCGCGCGCAATAACCATATGCCCACCGTGCCTCCCATCCCGATAACTTCCCTTTACACGTGAACGTAGATGTGTACCAATCATGTTGCTGATCATTGTTATCGTTTTTCAGGGTGTCCACAATGAACTAACTACCAAACCAGTAATCACCACGCCTTACAAGCCTGAAGTTGTGTGCGAGATGGTTGATGCTTTGGGTAATAGAGTCGGCCCAGGCTATCTGATGTTTCTGACTATACTCGCATACCTGTTTGCTTTCGCCGACTGAACCAACGCAACGTTTTCACAGCATGCTGCTTCTGTACGAGTTAATTTTTTTTTTTAAATTTACTTTTATCAGTAAATCTTTACGTTTTTTCGTCGTTTTATGATTTGAAAATAAACACTAGCTAGCTAAAGTAAGCTTTTGGCTCCACAGTTCACAGCTTGCTATTTTCCATTTAGACTATCCATTGAGTGAACCGTAAACTTTAGAGGCATTGAAGCCACTATAAATGACTCGTACTCAGAATCCTTCTGCGAATAATGAGTACCTTTAACCATTATAAGACAGTTTGGCTGTTTACCATTTACTCGTAAAATCCGGTTGGTTGACAGTTGTAGTAAATGGGACGCGTTGAATACTGAATGGAAATTTTTACTGGGTTGTGCTCGCTCCATTTTCAAGACTTATCCTCGAAAGATAGGATCAAAGGCAATCAAGCCGGACGGACGCAATCCGCGTGGTGTTGTTCGTGGGTTTCCTCAAAGTGTGCACGATGCATCAACATTTATTCCTTCTGATGAAGGCTACGTTCTTTTTCTGCTCTATGCGTTACCACAGATAGTCGATGCCTATTGGCCAACCGGAGTGCCTAGGATGTAGCGAAACCTACGGTTAACAATGCAATGAAAATTATAACCGCAGAAACAACGACTGTACGAACGCTTTAGCTTTACGTCCACGTCGTTTTAAATGGTGTGATTTTTCGATTTCATATAATATTGTTCCATATGCTCGACACTTTTTACTTGTCAAGATTTTTCCTAAGGATTACTTTAATAAACTATACTTCCAGCTACCGCGCAAAATATAACTTGGACCGATGAATAACGCGCGTGCTTAGTACAGGCATAAACTGGGTAAGATTAACACGTCACATCTCTTAAGCGAGCGTGGTGACCTATCACTTTTGTTGTGATTTTCGAGATAGCGCTTGGTAGAGAACATGCAGGGAAGTTTCCAAAACATTCTTCGTTGTCTTTAACTTCTGAGGAATCACCTTATACTCCGCTTTTTATGATTCCGACGTCGTTCAGGCTTTACGCCAGGTCACTGAAAACAAATACACCCACGACGAGGAGGTGGCCACGATTTGGGTCCACCGTGCTAAGCCCAACCGACTCAAACTCCGTTTCCCGTGGCATGAAGTGGCTAAGAATGTTGCTGCCGAGTCTCCTAGATGGGATCATGCAACTCCATCGCTTGCTATACCAGTCAGTATTTTTTTGGTTACCCTACCCATAGGGTTATTGCAGAATGGATACTCCAAAATATGGTGGGACACTTCGTGACACATAAACAGGTACAAGCAGATAAACGACACCCTATTTAGGCAGAGAATAACTGCTGGGTCAGGTACTGAACTCTAGTGATTAGGTCTAAGCGCCGGCTCGAAATGGTTAACTTTCATAAATTGTTCTGGTTACACCATAATTAAACTTGGTAAACCTTTGGTAGGGCTTCACTAAGATCGGTTGCTACTTTAAATACAGAAATTTAAGTGTCTCACCATTTTTTCGAGTATCCATTCTAGTCACAACCCTACCAATAGACCATTTTACAGTTGTCGGCTTAGTGACCTGGCTTCTGAATGGCAGTGAGGCTGGAGGTGACCTTGTATTGATACAATCCTCACTGCTTTTATTGTGCAAATCAAGTAGTTCTTATGCTTACTAGTTGGCATTTACATGAGAAACGCTGAGAGGTCCGTATCAAAGCAAGGTAACCTCCAGCCTCGCTTGCATTCATGGCCAGGTAACTAAGCACACAACTGTGAAATAGCCTATTGACCGGTGCTCATTTACACTCAAGGTTGAAGAGTGACACTGTGAAAGTTAAGGGTCTTGCCTATGAACACAACGCAATGGTTCCGGTTATTGCTCTAAACTGGACCGCTCCAGCGCTCCAATCCAGCACTCCCACTTTTTTTGGCGGGAAAAAGTGATCATGAGGAACAGCAGTCAAACTGTTAACTAAGAAGGACAAGTAACTCGTACAAGTAACATGACGGGAATAAATAAAAGTTTTATTAGATTGCTCAAAGGACATTTTGATAAACTTTTAATTTTCCTGACAATATAATATTCCATTATGTTTGTTCGAAAAAAAAAACAGCTGTCTAGGACGAGTGTGGATTTTCACGCACAGTATTTTTATTCTTTCGATCATTATACAACCTGTTTTCAAAGATGTCATCTTTATTTGACGCCGGAAAAGTGCAAAATAATTGTCTTCAGGACAAAGTAGTAAAAGAGGAACTGAAAGAGTCTTAATAATTTCAGAAAATTTCAGAATCTCTCAAGTTCGTTTCTTGTACCCAGTAAACAGAAATTAAGTGATTTTCACCCTTCGCAAAGATACTTGTTTGTTTTCGACAGATAAAAATTCTTTTGTTTGTGGTTTAAACCACATTACAGTCAAGAATAGTTTCAATACACGTTTAAATAAGGTTTTTCCTTTAAAATTAGCAGGACGAAATTCCGTTAAACAACCCTGCCAGCCTGTTTGTCTCTTTGTGAAAATACAAAATAACAAAAAAATCAACAAAATTCACGACTTTTGTCATGCGGAATAAAACTTTGTGCCATCAAGAACCACGGCATCTGAGAATAAAAGAAGATATATGAATTAGCTTAATGACATCATTTAGTCCGACAACAATAGGGCGGATTCTTTGACTTGCATCGATTTTCGTACAGTTCCGACTTTCGTATAAACTTATGATATATCTGTCGTAAATCAAGACAGTTCGCTCGAGACAACAAAAAAGTTCATTCTTCAGTTTCTAAGTCCACGATCATGTGGTAAAGGACAAGTTTGTTATTCGTTGATAGGACAAGGGTATTAAAAGAACAAGTTATTTAAAAGACCAGTCGAAACGTTTAAACAACAAGTTATTTAAAGGCATTTAAACGACACGTCAATGACATTTAAATGACAAGCCAAAGACATATAAAAGAAAAGTCATTTAAAGGCATTTCAAAGATATGTCAAATACATTTAATGGGCAAGTAATGCATTTAAAGGAAAAGTATGTTATTCAAGTTTCGACAGAACGTAAAATGGTCATCTAACCTTTTAAAATCTGACTCCGTTCCAAATCATCTGTGAAACAGAAGGAATAAAATGATTCTCATAATAGCAACAACAATAACAACAATTAATGCCGTGATATTGTCTAGAAAGAAACTGGGTGGTCGGGAAGGGATGAAAAACGTTTTCAGGTACTGATTGTGCACTGCAGGCAGGCTTGTGACAAGTTTGACTGGGTAAGTTAGTTGTCACACACATGTTGTGTGTGGTAGCGTGACCGTACACAAATGTTACAAACGGGTGCACGACATTGCTCACAACGGCTGAATTACATCGTATGTTCTTTCCTAATGTTTTTGCCTACATCATAAATATCAATTTTGCAGGAGTAGAATGACGTTCAATATCTGCAATATTGCGAGCTCGTGGTATTACACTGCACCAGGAGCTGCAACTCCCATAATAGGGAGTTAAAGCAAATCACTACAGCTGGTGCCACTACGGCTGCCGTGACTGAGAAGGTCTGGGGAGAGTACGTCTCCGTGATCTGCCAAATTTTAGCAAAGCGAGAAACAAAGATGTCACAAACATGAACTAAGGAGTTTAAAATCTCTTTTATTTACTTTCTCACAGTCAAATGGCTTCGCTCAAAGGAGCGATGGCTGCTATTCGCCTTGCTAGGACGAACAGATTATTTCTGAGCAAACCGAACGCCATACACTTTGTACAAAGACAACAATAGCGAAGATATTTGTTTACAAACATTGTTTTTGTTATTTAAATGTTGAAAACGTTAAACAAAAGAAGTCTTTGTTTCACCATCCAATAGTTCTCTGGTTGGCATATTAATAACAATAGGTGACGTCACTGATATCTTTGCTATTCGATGGATGAAATAATATACAGTTTCGGCGACAAATATCTCAAAGAATATCGAGTAAAGAACACAAATATATCGACGTATAATTATCCGAATACAAAACATCTTCACTAAACCCCCAAAGCAAACTTAACCGAAGAAAAACAACCTCGTGCTCAACGCGAATATTTCACTTGACTCACTTCGCCATTCAAACATCTTTGCCAAAACTTATCGTAAATTCATGATACGAATTTACAACCTTATGAGACTCATCCTTGGCACAATCTTTGAGCTAAACTGACTTTAAAGGATATAGTATCCAATGGATTTCATAAAATGCTGAGATGTCTGTGGAAAAGATTTCACGCTACGGCTGGAGGCAACCGACGTACATAGGCAGTGTCTCATTTCTAGGAAAATTTACTTCCGGCAGCCGTCTTAGCACCAGCCGTAGCGATTTGCTTAAACTCCCTAACAAGTCAATGCAACGGCAGTTTTACAGACCAGTCTATTTTTAGATTTTTTCCGCGAAATAGGTCAGTTACAGTTTACATGAGCACACTTCGGTAAGGAAAAACAATGCGGCCTCACGTGAACATGTCGACATCATGTCGACACGTCGATTCGACATGTCGACATGAGTGCGTACTTATGACTGCAATTGGTAACTGAGGTTCCTGCAAGGATCTGAATTCGAGATAAATTCAAACTAAAAATAGATCGGTCTGTGAAAGCGCTATGACAGGAATATGGGGTAGTTCCAGGCTTCTAGAAATGGGCTCCTGATTGCACACAATGTGATGCAGCAAGTGTCCGTGTCTTTGACGGTGTGATGAGAAACAATTCCATCCAAGGGGAGATCCATCACTCCTGTTCGCCTTTGACAATAAGCTACATTTGGGTAAGTGCAGAATTCGACGCATAAAAGGTTTGAGTAAGAGTATCGGTGTAAAAAGAACCGACCCTAAAGGTTCAATCATCTTGAATGATTCCTCAGAATTGCATTACTCATCCCTACCGAGCAAGATTTTTGCGTCATTAGCGCACGCACATACACAACATTGGGATATTTCCTTCAAGTTAAGCCCATCAGCAAACTATATCCTCGTTTTGTCTTAAACGAGTTCTGTGGCCTATATTTTTATTACATAATTGTGGTGTAAATTTTGTCATCCTTGCGTTTAGAAAAAAAATCAAAACAAATTTTTCGAAAGGTAAAAGCCATATTGCTGGCCGGGAAGCTTTCAGAAAACAGTTACTCCGCGATGATGCAAATTATGACCTTGAAAACAGCGACCCGAGAAACGTTTCAGAGACGCTTTCGAGACTTTGTACTTATCAGAGAGTTTATTAGATAAATTTCGTTTCCAGCTACCGCAAAATGATAAAATAACGCGCGTGATTAGGCATAAATGGGGTGAAATGGGCCCATGATATCTCATTCGTGACCTTTGTCACCTGTTGGTGACCTCTTATTTGTGAGTCAGTGCTTGGTAGAAAACATTTAGAGAAAGTTCCAAAAAAAATCATTTGGCAATTTCGGAGTATAGCTTGAAAGAGATAATTTCTTCATTGTTTCACTAAGAACGTGCGTTGCACTTTTAGCATGCATGGCAGAATTGCACTGTAGAGTATACACTGGGGTTGCGAAAATCCACTTCAATTTGGCCACTACCAAGCTTCTTACCTCATTTTTAACCATGGAATGCTGCTCCCTGGCTGTAGTGGGAGGTGGTTTCCTGAACTCACGCTTTCTTGGCCTCTCACTGTAATTAAAGAAAGCTTGAAATTATGGCAAGTTCAATCTACATTTCTCTGGTCCTTCTATCTGGAGCAATTTGGATGAAGAGATTAAAAGTTTATCTTTGCGTTTATATTTAAACAAAACTTGACCAAGAAATTCCTTAGTTCTTATGTTTAATGCTAGCTTTGTATTATTCTTTAGTATTTTTCTTTAAGTTATTATCGCTCTTAATTATACAAAGCTTTGTCACCAAGTGGTACTATTACTGCTTGCATTTAGTTTTCTTCATACTTTCATTCTTTTTCTATTATTTATGTTTTGAAAAATCATTGCGTGACTAGTACTTGGAAGATTCGCGAATACGCTAATTTCGTCTCGAATTTTCTAGCATATTTGATTAGTGCTGTATCATCGTGATTCAGTAATTCTATTTTAAGCCGTTTACGTCTGTTGCTGTAAATAGTTTTACATTGTAATATTACTTTATTTAGTAGAGCCGGAAAGTTCTAGAACGTTTTGCTGTAAATTATATAAGCGAATCGGTGTAGTGTTTAGATGATTTTATTTTCCAGGAGTGTTAAGAGAATAATCTAGTGAGTCAGTAGTGTTTACTGAAGTGTGACGAGGGTCGCGTGTAATCGACAGAGGTCGTGTTTGTGAAGTGCAACAGAGAGGTTACGCGGATATCTTGGCAGAGGCCGTGTGTTTATACAAGAGTGACCGAAGTCGAGTGTAGTTACAAGCTTGGCGTGTGCTTGTTGTAGAGTCCTGTGTGGAAATACTGCGTTCGTGTGGAATAAATATCCTTGTTGTGTTTTCCGGCATCCCTAAGTTCTGTTTTGACTACAAACTACCTACCACTAAAAACATCGAATTTGCAACAATATATATCTACATCTTTTTTTTTATTCTCTTCCCTCTTCTTTCCTTTATTTTTTCTACAACCGATCTAAGGCATAATATTCTTTTTTTGCCGATTTTTATTTATTTTGCTTTTATGTGATTCACGGGGTACTATCTGTTGAGGCGGAAGCCCACTGCTCCTTATTGGGGTTTTAATATACTCAGGGGTGTCGGGGGTTTGATAATTTCCAAACAAGGACCAGTTGCTCTTATAGGGATATTCCATTTTTTTTTTTAATCCTGGACTTATCACAGCAAATACAGTAATTATAAGTAGCAATGGTATTGTAAATAATCATGCGTATTTTAGCCCCTGACTCAGGTAACTGGGCAACCCCTCCCTACTTTTACGACTTAAAACAATGTCACCTTATCTTCCCTTAATTAAAAAGAGTGGAGAGTACACACTCTGTTTTTCTCTCGAAATCATTTAGTGAGTATGAGAAGAAAACTTCCAAATTACAAAAAGATTGGGACGAAAATTGGGCTTGACTCCTCACGGATAAACATGTCTCTCTCTAAAAGACATGAGAAGTTATCAGGAGTCAAATTCTCTTCAGAATAGTAGAATTGTTTAGATATATTTATAGAATTTCCGATAGAAAAACAAATTTCAAATACTAGAAATAATTCATGTGATATCTAACAAAACGATTTTTTTTTCACTATTCAGGGACCGTTTCCATGGGCGCATCGTGCCTCTTTGAATGTTTTCCACGACAATCACATAGGCGTGAAAAACATAAACAGACCTGTTCTGCTTGATAAGCCTGTCGAGAAGATCTCCATAGTGTTTGATTGGTCCTCCGGAAGCCATGTCTGCAATACGCATCTGTCAAACAAGACGAGAAATAGAATTATGGCTCGCTATAAAATACTTATTGCTCTCGAAGAGGCCAAACTCAGAGGAGGCAATGGTTGTACTCCCTGCGTAGAAAAAGGTAATGGAATGTTGGTATAATGCAGAGATTAAGAGACTATAGGCCCTCTCGGTTATCGTGGTTAATATTTTTAGAAAGTTGTTAAGGAGATTTTGACAAAGTTTGCGCGATCAAGTACTTTCGCTTGAAAGTGGAATTTAAAAACATTTCAATGTTCCTCGAGATGCTTTTTTTGAGGAAAACAAGTATTGTAAGTAAGAAGAAAACTATTTTTTTTAAGTGAATTGACAGTTCTAGCTATGGGATCGTACGTGTCGCTTCGCACGTGTTTGCGTATAGATGATCATTTTACAGTTGTCTGCTTGGTGACCTAGCCTTTGAATGGCAGCGAGACTGGAGGTGACCTTACTTTGATTAAGACCTTTCCGCTTTTGTCATGTAAATGCACCAAGTAACATTATAACAACTTGATTTACACAACAAAAGCAGTGATTTCTGTATCAAAACTCCTCCAGCCTCGCTGCCAAGTTAAGGGTTACTATAAAATGGTCTATTGGCACATGCATGTTGTTCAAACAAAGGTTAGTACCTTTCGGATCGCCAGTTTTACGCTTGGAATCTCACTTTATATTGAGATGGCTTGTACGGTTGCGTTGCGTAGAGCTCAAGGGCTTTGTTCCGCAGCGTTTTCGTTAGGGATGTGTAACTTGACTCTAGTCAGCGCATATGAGAGGTTGTCATGCTGACTCTAACGCGATACGTCTGTTTACGTGTCGAAAATAATCTCGAAAATAATCGTGAACCAGTATTGTGGTGCACGATAGCACCACAGTGCTTCATTAACAAAAAGATGTTTATAACAATATGAAAGTCGACCGGAGACGCCTACCTCCTCCAGTACAACAGGGGGTAGATGATACCTCCTTCTCTCGCCGTTTACAATGACATCCTTGGCAACTCCAATCCCTTCCAACAGTGATGGCCTCCTCTTCCCTGCAAAGATTTCCTTAATTACACGACGTTTCTCCTTGGACCTCTCCAGACTCTCTTTGTGATCCCCATCGGGTGCTATCACTGAACGAGCTGCCTGGATCTCATCAGTGAAAGACATTCGCCTTCCATCATCCTCCGCGTGAGGTGAACCACTGCATTTAATCACCCGACGCCGCTCAGAGGCTTTTTTCTCAAATTGCTTGTTCTTGGCATGGCCATCAATAATTGATTTAGCAATTAACAAGCTGTCAGTGAGCGAGTGTCTTTTTGGGAAGCTTTGACGTTTAATAATCTTTCGCCTTTCCACATTCCGATGATCTCTGAGCCAGTCATCAATGAGAACCTCGACTGTTGGTCTTTCGTTATACTGGCCGGGCCGTCGCACTCCTCCGCGGCTGACTTGCTCAAACACTGCAAGTGTATTATCCGTGTTAAAGACCATTAAAGGTTCAACAATTTTTAAGCAGGGAAAGAGAACAGGGAATGCTCAGCCGTTAGCAGAACTTCAAACAGGTAAAAATAAGGCAACTATCAGTAGAACTAACTTTACTACATGTATGCTAAAAGACGCGGTACCGAATTCTGATCGAGTTATACCTTAAACATAAACTAAGAACGAGGATCAAGCCTTTAAGTGCATCTAGCCCCAAAGTATTTTTTCGCTTAAATAAATCTTTGCAGCTGTTCGCCTCTTTTTAACTCTAATCTTGACTTTTTACAGGCTGTAAAAGTTACTGAACCATCAATCGTTACACGACTACGCAGGCAAGGGGTATGGGTCTATTCCTGGTTTGACGTCACAAACTTCTTTGCATGTATATTTACAAAGACTAATACGATGCAAATCAGTCTGTGTCATCAAGCCAGGAATAGACCCATGCCCCTTACTAGCTTGGTCGTGTAACAGATTATGGCTACATTTCGCAGCTTTCACAGCCTATATAAAAAAAAATCAAACTTAAGTTTAAAAAGGTGCCGTGGGTTTCGAACAGATGCGCAGCCCAAGTTACTTATCAACCGATGTAGGGAGTTATTTTGCCTTTACTCATAAATTGACTCTGGAATTATTAAATTGAGAGGGAATTTTAAAAAAAACACTCGATAATTTTTTTCTATACTTGGCATTCAATGAGAATGATCCAAATTCAACGTCCTCCCAGAGCTTCAAATTAATTGGAACATTTTAAGGCTGCTAATTATCAGCGTCAACTAAGGACAAAATTGCTCTGATTTTCATTCCGATGTTTATTACAATTTTCTTTTGTCTCGAATCACCTTGTTCTTGTACATTTCTGTATATCATGAATTTCATAAAACGTGCGATTCTTTTCCGACAATTTTCCCGAAGCATCTTGAAATTTGTCTCGCTAGCACTACAATAACAAGAGAATGTGTTTCACTCATCTCCTGTTAACACAGCCAAAGTGGTGAGCGTAAACATAAAGTCACTTTGCTCGATGCTTTCCTTATGTAAAATATAAATAACTTATATGTTTTATTATTTGTAATGCTACCTTGGGATGCTTTAGTGAAATTTTTAAGCAGGGAAAGCTTTAGGATGCTTTAGTGGGATGCTTTAGTGCTTAGGGAAACTTGCCAACTGTCATTTTCCTAAACTGAGTGAGAGATCAATTTGCTCAATTAGAATCCCTTTAGGAATTTTCACTCCAGGATGCTGCTCGTCAGGATGCTGCTGTTTTCATGGTTTGCACTGACCGAGAACAGGAACCCATCACTAGGAGCTTGCAACTACCCCTGTCACGGCGTTTTCATAGACACATCTATTTTTAGTTTAAATTTATTTCGAATTCAGATCCCCACAGGAATCTCAGTGACCAATTGCAATCACAAGCGCGGACTAATGTCGGCATGTCGACATTTTCACGTGAGACCGCATTGTTTTCTCTTTACCCAACCGTGCTAATGTGGGCTGGAACTGGCCTATTTCGCGGGAAAAATATCTAGAAATAGACCGATTTGTAAAAATGCCGTTGCATTGGCTTATTATGGGAGTTGCAGGCTCCTAGTAATGGGCTCCTACCGAGAGCCTGCATGCAACAGGCCAAAATTACAAAATTTGAAACTCCATTCCCTAGTACCTGGGGGCGACGGATGTTCCTGCGGTGGCTGGGGGGGAGGGTAATAAAGTGGAGAGTCAAGATCTGAATGACGACTATCCACTCTGATGCTTGGTTCCTCATCATCATCCAGTCCATATTCCACATCTTCCTTCATTCGTCTGTACTTTTCTTTGTAATACTTCCTTATCGGCCTATATTAAAAACAACAGTTTGCAGCGAGTCTTGGACTTTCATACAGAAGCCTTCATACGTTAATACGATCACGTGTCGTCGGGCTTAAATTTCTGCTGTCATTTTCATAGTGCTTCAATCTTAGTGGATTAACCATAGTCAGACTAATCAGCATACATTTTAGAATAACAACTAACAATAACTTGCCAGGTAAAGTATGTTCAGACAATACGAGAACAGGAGAGACCGTGTTTTACCGGTACATTCTAACGCCAAGAAAGGAGTAAAAAATACGGCGCGTGGAGAAGTATTTTTGACGAAATTCGAAGTGCTTGGATAACAGATGAAACACTGTATCTAGTGTTTGGTATATTTTCTCAATCAAAACAAAAAATAACGAGTAAACGGAGAGGTAAAATCGACAAAATCTATGCTAATTAAGACCGAGCACTGATTTTCTTAGTTTTAACTTGACAATGTATACACCTTATTACAAAAATGGTGGCTGTCCCAGACAATCTGGGTCGAGCAGCATGACAGGGAGGCATCTGTTGCTAACCATATTATTTTGGTAACTACCCGGATCACCCATTACGCGAGTGCCTATTTTGCTTGCGATTAGCTTCGCTGCTTTTTGTTTGCAGTTACCTTTCATTGGTATGTTAAGGTTTCTGTATATTTAACAAATAGATTCCATGTTGCCGTGCGTCTGTTCAGTAATAGATCACAGATGACGTCAAAATGCGGTAAGAACAAAAAAGTGGCACACTAGGCGATGTCGGGTGTGTCACTGATGTTCTTACCACATTTTGACGTCTTCTGTGATCTATTACTGAATCAGACGCACGGCAATATGGAATCTGTTGTTTTATATAATAAAAGCCTTTTTATTTCAACATAACGCGAAAGCCGGCCTTTTGCCCCGCCATTGCCCACCGTCTTTGGCGAACACAAAAAAAGCCATTTAACGTGATCTATGATCTATACAAAATAAAGCAATTTCATTGGTTGCTATGCGTAGCAAAGAACTGTGATTGGTCGAGAAAAATCACGCCACTGTCAAACCTGACTCGAGCGTCGCTCCTCGTGGAATAAAAACTTACAGCGAATGCAGAATTGAACTGGGAAATCTACAAATCTTGAAGAAAATACTGGAAAAGTCAAGGCAGTTTTTGTCATCGGAGCAGCCCCGTGAGCCGAAAAGCTTGGACGTTGCTTTGAAAATTACAGGAGTTGAAAAAATACCCTCGGAAAACTTGTGGGTGCAGTCAACCTAGAAGCTATTTGATTCGAGTTTTGAATGAAGGGAGCGTAAACGTCGGTGGAGATTTTTGTCTTCTGTTGTTGGTGATTCTCAAATCAGCTTGATATGGTGTCCGAGACACATTTTAGCTGCGATACTGTAGGCCGTGAGCTGTGGTTAGCTATACTTAGCTCGCTGCTGTGGCCTGAAACGGACAGTAACGATTCGCATCGGAAAGCAAGGTTATGTATTTATTTTACCGATTTTAAGAAGTGATGTTTTGGTGTTTCATTCCTGACATCGATCAGTGTGTAAACAGTTGTTTTGACACTGGGAGAAAGTTGAATTTTTTCAATAAATTAATCTCAGAAACATTTTGCTTATTGGGTTTGTTAAATTCGAGATAAAGCAATGGTGCTCGGCTTACCAAGTCCAAGTTTGTGCTTGGTTTAGTCTCGCTCGACTGCCGACCGCGACTGCTCAAATTTTTTTCTGGATCATTTTCTAAAAGAAACGGCTTTATCTTTCGTTTTCTGGCTTCTCGAACTTGTTCAATGCCTCGGCAAGACTCTTTTGGCAGCTTATCTTTTGCCTAGTGACGTAAAATATTATCCTAATTCTCAAAACTTTCCGCCATTTTAAAACGACAGAAGGAAAAGCTTTGTAACGATGACGTCAATCGTGGATCTGTGCTCTAATAGATCATAGGTGAGAACCAAGCAAAATGCGAGAATAACTTGGGTTATGATATAAAAATTTATAGTACTGTACTGTAGTTTAAATGTAAGCGGGACTACCTGGACCATAACGCATTCTCAATGTTTACATATGTTAATACTTGAAACATGCCTCAAAGCTATTGTGTTCCCCGGTGTACCAAATAGGTTTACGATGAAGATGGCGTTTAAATAGCTGTTATAATCGTGTTAAACGAGTAATCGTATCTATAATAAAATTCTTCATCGTGATTGATTTTCCGCGCGCCTATTTGTCACTGACGTAATCGGCGCGCGATCATGTGGGTGTCTAATTACAGGGGTTCAGTTTGAACTTTTTATAATGGGATACCTGTGATTAGATACCCACGTGATTTGCACGTCAATTACGCACGCTTCCTTTGCAATGTTTCGTTCACTTTTCAAAACTAAGGAAAAAGTTACAGACGTTTCCGTTCAAAAGAAGTTCTCTTAAGACATTTTTATTCGCCCTCGTCCGATTTGTAAATTACTCGCGCAATTACTCTATGAACTGTACTCCACTCGGTCCAATTTCTATTACAAATCGTTGTGATGGGATCTGCAACAAGAACCGCTAACGCGGCAAATGCCAATATCAGTTCCACGTGCGCGCTTCTATCAACGAAGAGATCGAATTAAATACATGTAATGCAAGCTTATAGTAATTGCTCGCCACACGTTCGATGCGCTGGAGGTCGATCGAGGATAGAGGCTCGCAAGATGCAAGTCTGAACTGAGAAAAGAAATGGAGGAGCTGAAAAACAAACTTGATGAAAAAAAGGAAAGAAAAATTAAAAAACAAATGCTCTTGTAATTCATCTGAGTCGAACAATGCAACAACTTTTCAACTCAGACACGGTCCGACGATGTGGAGAGAAAATCTTTCTCTTTAAATCGATTTAAGAACTGTAAGTCTATGTGGTTTTACACTGAGTTCGCTGATGCCTAAATACTTGATACGTTATACCACTTTTGTGACTCCGGTGAGAATGACGAAAATATTTGTTAATGACACTCTTCATACTCAGACCAGGACACAATGGAGAATTTGCGAAAATTTTAATCGCTTTTTTATATTCTAGGTATTTAATTCAGCCGCTTCGTTTATAAGAACAGCTGTCACAAGTTTCGTTCACCCAGGAACACATTAACAGTTTTAAGGCTAATTTCGAGCTTTGCTATATGCCTATCTCATGCTGCTCGACCCAGATTGTCTAAAACAGCCGCCATTTTAATTTGGAAGGTGTATTAATGAGTTTTAGAAAAGAAATTTCTAAAGCAAAGATTAAAATATTGATCAGTTAATGATTATGAGTTGGATTTATCACTGTTCACCAAACACGGTTTCCGTTCTTTTTTCCATCCTTCGTGTTTCATATGCGGGAGTTTTCTGTCCATGGCGGTGTAAAACAAGATTCTCAGTTGAATTCTAATTACTACAAGCAATGCACCTATATGTTTAGTATAATCATATATCGTTGCAACATTTATCTAAGATGAAATGGATAAACTTGCGTCGCTCTGTTCCAGTGCTTTTTTGGATATTTCAAGAGCAAAACAGTACAAAAAATGCTATAAAGACTGTACTTACCATGCGAACACGAAGAATGAAATCATCAGCAAAAGGAAAAATAATCCTCCAAAAGCAAGCACAGCTACATAGGAATCGGATAAACCATCTGCAATTTGTTCCTTCGTCCCTTTTCTCTTGCCCGCGATACCAGCAACACCATCAAAGCTTCTTCTACCTGCTAAGGAAGTACCGCTCCAGCGAATATCAGAGACTGGAGAAGAAAATGGTTCTGCACTTGATTCAGTCTCAGAATCATCAAACTCGGAATCGTCTGTGTCTCCTGATGCATATGATGCATATCTTTTTTGCTTGAAAGAAGATCCAGCTGTTTCCCCTTCAGATGCTGTTTCTTCAGCATCAGTAGACTTTAGCAACATTTTTTTCCTGCTAAACTTCCTCGACAGGCGTTCTGACGCCATTTTGACGTCAGTATCAGCTTTCTTGATAAACCCTGTAAAGGGTATATCAATTGCAGTAACAATTAAAAGCAAAGCACGGAACTAGTCTTGCATCTAAATGATTGAAACACGGACTTCAAAGGCTGACCAATAGGAATGATAAAAAGTTGAACTTAACATTACAAATGTTTCAAAATCAAACCCAAATGTGGTTATAAAGACTATGATCTCATGTTTGTGAATTGCATTGCTCAGCCTTTAATATTTCGCCTATTTATTTCCTGCATTTTCCACCTTCCTGTCATATGGGAAGTCTTAGAATCCCTTCTGTTTCATGTACTATTTATCGTTTTCCGATTCTGGGTTTACGTTTTCAGGTCAGTGCATCCGATTTCCACTCGGTATCATGCAGGTACTGAAACTTCAACTGTTTCTATTTCAGGGCCCTTACCTTCAGGCTCACCAGAGTCCCAATCACTGCCTGATCCTGACACTTTGTCTTTCTTTAATCCAGGGTCTATACCACTAGACGCACCAGAGGCCCAGTCAGTGTCCGATCCTGACAATTCGTCCGTCTCAGATTCTAGGTCCATACCTTCAGGTTTATGGGAGTCCCAATCATATTCTCTTCCTGGCGGCTCCCCTTTCTGTACTTTCTGTTCCATATCATATTTCCTTGATTGAAGGTTCGTATCTTCAGGTGCCTCAGAGTCCTTGTCAGTTTCCGATCCTGACAGTTTGCCTGCCTCTGATTCAGGGTCCATATCTTCAGGTTCAGAATTCCACTAGAATAGAATTTTTTTTTAATTGTTGAACTGTTAAATGCAAATAAAGCCTCGGTCAGTTTTCAGCTTCAAAAAGCACTCTATACGTTTCTGGATGAGGTGAAAAAAATATTTTATGCCGAGTTTTACCCGTACCTCACTCCTCTTCCACGCGACAGCTGCAATCGCACTCGATCGGCAGCTAAAACATAATGACAAGAACTGACGCGATAAAAAATCTATTTCTTTGTAGATAAGAAAAAACGAAAAAATTTTACAGTTTTGTGTAATTTAGAACTTAACTCGGGAATTTTGGGTCTATTTTGTTAGAGGAACAAGATGTCTTGTTCCCTATAACCCAGCTTCTTTATACCTGACTATACTTTCCTATCGAGTTGGCGGGCGGGCCTTCCCATTTTTGGCACTATTTTAAAGCGTATAGCAACAGATATTTTTTATAAATGTGTTTCATGACATGTCATGGGTTTTGCAAACCTCGCTGAGAAAAGTGGCTTGACTTCAGCGCCCTTCTTGGGATACATTTTACGCCAGAACAATACAGTTTTTCCCTCTTGCTTTATCCCAGAGGCGTCGGCTAATTAGCAGGGTTGGGCAGGTCCAATTACAAATAAACATAAAGAGACAAACTGATAGTCAACTGGTGAATACAGTTGGATCTGGTCAAGTATCGTATGCTCAAGTTTACCAGAATCCAACTCAATGCCAGATGATAAAGAAACTAATGATACAAAAGCTTGACTCAGTGTTAAAAGGAGAATGACCATTGTGTAACTGGTTTAAGTACCTTATATCGACGTTCATCAGACCCCAACTTGAAAACATCTGTTGCCAATTTGTGTGAATCCTGCTTTTTTCCTGAATATGATTCTTTTCCTTCAATGGCCTGTTTTAAGACCTCGTTATGGTTAAAGTTTTCTCTGGGCAATAACACCTGGCTATCAGCTTCGGAAGACGCGATGCCAGCACCTTTCAACTCCGGTGATGCTTTAATCACTTGGTCATCCATCTCTGGACTCAGGTTGGTTAATTTCACATTAGTACCATGCGAGGGCATGGGTGATCCATGTACCTTAGCGTGTTTAGCTTGAGAAGAACGGTGACCTTTATCCTGTAATGTTTCTTTTAGAGTAGCTAATAGGTCTGGTCTTGACTTCAGGAGACGCACAACTTTCTTGGAAAGGTGTTTTCCCAACTTGATGCTCTTAAGTAGTTTGTTCAAATCAGGTGAAGAGAACAAATCTTTGTTTGTAATCCCTTTTCGGGTACCCCTGGACCGGGGATTATAAGATTGTTTGTCATTGGCATCCGAGCCAGTTCCAGTAACATCATCTGTGGTCCCCTCGGGTCTGTGCTTGACAGAGTCTGAAGGAAACCCAGGAGAAATAGTTGCCGCCTTGGGAACACTTGATGGTATAGAATTCCCTTTGAAAAAAAGAAAAACAGGTAACTTTGTTAAGGGTAAAGTAATTCAAGGTGGCTGAACACAGTTTTTGATACCTCTGTTTCAATTACCTTTTTCCCTAAAACCCTCGATCCTTCGGTTGCCAAAAATGGCAGCAAGCAAGTTAACAACGCAAACTTCAACTTTTTGATAATTAAGCTGACGTATGTGCTGTTGCCATGGAAACGTGATTAAATATAAACTTGTCAAATTGACTTCAGTTTTTCATGCGTCTATCCTGCTATTGATCATTGATCATATTGATCATGAATTTCGTCATAGCATTGTCAAAGTAGCTGTGGATCCATGAGGCGATAGCCGAGTGGATCCGCAGACTACTTTCACAATGCTATGACGAAATTCATTGCCAATAACAGGACAGACGCATTAGAAACTGACATCAATTTGTTTTTTACGATAACAAATTGTCGAATTTCCCGCTCTCGCTCGCTGACGTGTCGCATGAATTTCAAATTCATGTGTCTGTCCACATATGGACAATAAAAATTAACCAATGAGCGCGCGTGATTTCTGCAGTTATCGTAAAAAGGTGTTTAAGATCGGTTTTGTTTATTTACAGAAAACCTAGTCATTAGATTTTCTGTACAATTTGCATCCAACAAGCTTACTCACTATTTTAATAATAATTTAACAAACAGATATTTAATCATCCCTCATTGAAGGTTAACTGGCATATCTTGAGTTTCCTTGGTTAAAGTTCAATTTTTTCAATCTTCCAGTTATTTATTTCCTAAAGTATTTTCGCGCCAAATTTCGTGAGATTCTAATGAATGGTTCTCGAGAAATAGGCGTATATATCCGAGGAGTCAATTTTTCCCTCAATCGCAATTTTTTTGACTCACAACGCATCCGCTACATTTAGCTTGGTGCTTCTTTTAGTAACAAAGAAAAAGCTGAGCTGAGTTCTTTGCATAGTTACTTTTTCTAACATACCTTTGTAATAAAGGAGTAAAACCATCAATACATTGTGTTCATTTGTGAAGAAAAATATTACGGATAGCGTGGACATATTTTGAGCAAATAAAATGATCGCCGTATTGATGCCATGATTGTTTTTATGCAATACTTGTGCGCACGCTGAATTGCATAGGCAAGAGCGTGCGCGAACACTGTGGTCGGCCACGTTAAAATCATTAAATAAAACTACGTACTATGTCATCTTTTCCTCAGCAACTTCATAGCTAGCAATGCGTGTTACTCAATAATCTTAGATTCAGCTCACCCCTTGCACGTACATTCAGACCATATAAACTTATAAATAACGCGAAATGAGCAAACCTTTGCGGTTTGCAATCCCATTTAGGACACCCCGAGATGGGGTTTTAGAAGATGATTTGTCTTTGGCATATGCGCCAGTGGTATCATCTGTGGCCCCCTCTGAACTGTGTTCAGCAGAGCGCGGAGGAAACCCAGGAGATATAGTTGTTGCCTTGGGATTTCTTGATGGTACAGAATTCCCTATGGAAAAAAAGTAAGTAGGTTTTCGTGTTCTCAGTAAGAGGTATTAATTAAAATTAATTGATACAAACTAATCCCTTCCTTTATCGCCATCACTGCTAGCAATGTATATATCAATATTTATAGCACCAGTCTATTGCTTTGAAACTTTAGTTCACTCAGATCTGTGTGAACTTATAACTCACATGAAATAAACAAACCTTTGCGTCTGCCAATCCTGTTACCCCGGGATGGGGTATTAGCAGATGGTTTAAACCTGGTATTTGAGCCAGGTCCAGTAAGATCATCACTGGTCCCCTCAGGTCTGATTTCGACAGTGTCTGAATAAGACTGAGGAGAAATATATTTTGCCACCTTGGGATTTCTTGATGGTATAGAAAACCCTATGAAAGATAAGTAGGTAATCTTGTTAACATTGAGCATTTTAAATAAAAGTACATGTAATCTTTTCCATTGATGTTTTTTTTCTTGCACATATATTCAGTGTTTATAATTTCAATTCTTTGATTCATGAATGAACCTTATGAGGAACAGAAAGAGAAAATACATACAGGGTCAACTGCAGCCAACACTGAACCTTGCTCCTTCAGTCTTTCCATCACTAAAATTGCCTGACTGCATGTGTCAAGTGTGAATCATGCTTTTATCACAGACTAATCCCAACATATTCTACTCCAATCCTAAGGAATAGATGGGTCTTCTATATTCCTTTGGAGTTATCTTGATCTGTGTCAGTGATCCAAAGTCCCTCAAATAATAGAATTGCTAAGTAATTAAATAAAACTACATGTAATATTTCACATAAAATGAGCAAACCTTTGCGGTTAGCAATCCCGTTTAGGGTATTCCGAGATGGGGTTTTAGAAGATGGTTTGTCATTGGCATATGTACCAGTTCCAGTAGTATCATCTGCGTCCCCCTCCGGCCTGTGTTCAACAGAGTCTGAAGGAAACCCAGGAGAAATATTTGCCGCCCTGGGATTTCTTGATGGTATAGAATTCCCTTTGGAAAAAAAAGATAAGTACGTAGTCTTGTTAACAGTAAGAATTTTAAAATTAAATATTCTTAGCATCCAGTTCCTTTCTTGCAGATATATTCAATGTTTATAACTTGAATTCTTTGATTCATGGATGAACTTTAGAAGTGACTAAAGACAAGAGTGTACAGGGTCAACTGCGGCCAACTACCTTGCTCCTTTAATCTTTCCATCCCTAAAATTGCGCAACTGTACCAAGCGTGGATCATGCTTTTATCACGGACTAATCCGGACATATTTTATTTCATTCCTAAGGAACAGCTCTGGCTTAGCCTACATTCCTTTGCAGTGATCTTGAACTGGGTCAGTGATCCAAAATCCCTCAGGATGGTGGAATTAACAGTAATTAATTAAAACTACATGTAATCTTTTCCTTGATCTTCTTCATAGCCAGCAATGCATATTAAACTTGTACATTAATTTTTAATTTGGTCCATTACTTGGAAGTACATTTAGATTTATGTAAACTTATAACTTATGTGAAATGAGCAAACCTTTGTGGTTAGCAATCCCATTTAGGGTACCCAAAGATGGGGTATTAGAAGACGGATGGTCTTTGGCATATGAGCCAGTAGTATCATCTGTGGTTCCCTCTGACCTGTGTTCAACAGAGTCTGAAGGAAACCCAGAAGAAATAGTTGCCGCCTTGGGATTTCTTGACGGCATAGAATTCCCTATGGAAAAAAGATAAGTAGGTAACCTTGTTCACATCAAAAATTTTAAGTAATTAAATAAAACTACGTGTGAAATATTTTCCTTCAACAGCTTGAAAGCCTGCAGTGCATATCAGTCAATAATCGTAGATAACTGCATTCGGGCTGTGAGAACTTATAAGTCACATGAAATGAACAAACCTTTGCGGTTAGCAATCCCATTTAGGGTACCCCGAGATGGGGTATTAGAAGATGGTTTGTCATTGGCATATGAGCCGGTTCCGGAAAAATCATCTGTGGTCCCCTCTGGCCTGTGTTCAACAGTGTCGGAAGGAAACCCAGAAGAAGTAGCCGCATTGGGATTTCTTGATGGTATAGAATTCCCTTTGGAAAAAAAAAAGATGAGTAGGTAACCTTGTTAACAGCAAAAATTTTAAGTAATTGAATAAAAGTACGTGTAGTATTTTCCTTCACCAGCTTGATAGGCAGCAATGCATATTACTCAATAATCGTAGATACGTCATATCTATGTAAACTCAAATGAAATGAACAAACCTTTACGGTTAGCAATCCCATTTAGGGAACCCCAAGATGGGGTATTAGAAGAAGG
>JAHPZR010023195.1:0-17500 GCA_019787425.1 Platygyra sinensis | reverse complement strand
TTTGACTTACTGTTCTGAGTTTCATAATCACCAAATACACAAAATAAAGCAGCAAAAACATTTCTATAGGAGAAAAAAAGGTATAATTCGAATAAATTTTAATCCTGGGCTTGTGGTAACCGGTTTCCGAACATTCCTGCCCTGATTTCAACAAATTAACCTCACATGAGCCCGCGATCCAATCGAAAACCAGCACTTGGGCAGCGGACTACTTCAAAAAAACACGTGACCTCGATGAGCTGTAGACTTGAGCCCGCGATATGGTCACGTGATACTGGTCAGCAGATACCTTATTTTAACAGGTGTCAATTGATCATAACAGAGATGTCCAATATCAAAGAAGTACACAGTAAACCAAGGTTGCATGTCTCTGTCCAGCTATTATTTGGAGTATGGCCGCCATGTTGCGCGACTCCGTCGTCGTCATCGTCGTCGTCGTGCGTACGCGCCCACGAGCAATGCCGCTAACCATGATCACCATGAGAAAATCAACTTATGGGTTTCCATTTTTTCCTATAAGAGTATGGGGCTCCGCTTGGCGGCTCTTTGGGCCGCCAGAGCTCCGCTATTAGGCACCTTAAGATACCCCGATTTTCACGCACTGGTACGGCTAGCGCCATTTTGAATTCATTAAATGATGACGTGCTCGCGTCCTTCCCGTAAAAGCTACACGTTTTCCCAGGGTAATCAGTGGTCTACCCGTGACTTCGCTCCGGGTAAAAATGGAGAAACGGGTAAGTTTTTATGGTCTTTATCTTTGCTTATTAGACTAGAATCGTATCCAGATTCTTGCATGAACATATGTTTTTCTGATTTGAAGCGTTTTGGAACTACGAAAAAGTTTTCTTGAGGTAAAAATGTAAAGAAATTTTTGCCTGTCAAATAACGTGCTGCTTTCCAAAACACGTGATGACTGAGGTGTAGTCTCTTCGCCAAAGTTTAGTTGAGACACATTTCAAATAGATTTAAAATGCAATAGGCCGATAAACCATGACAAAAAAATACCTAAATTCAAATTAAATACTTCATGTTGTCTTTAAAAGATACTTCTTGACTAAAACTTTTTGATAGAAGTAAACGAGGCTTCTTAAATTTTTGAGTCGAAGACATATTTGTAGTATTTCGTAAGAAAAAGAAAAGGCAATTAAATCTGATAGAAATATATTTTTTAGCCAATTTCAGACGATGTTCAGATGGCATACGAAACACGATATAGCCCTTGCATTTTTGCGCAGATCGTGCCTGGTGTCACCCGGTGTATCTTAAGTTTGACTGGTTTCCCGTGTAGCCCAGTACGGGTACGGGTAATGCTACCCGTACCCGTACCCGAAACAGGGGTATCTTAAGGTCTCTATTATCTTCTGCGACACGATCGTCTTTCTCTAAGTTTCTCTGGGTGCTCCTGAGGCGAGACAGTGCCATCGGCTTAGTGCCAGGGAGCTCGTGTTTCTCGTCTTTCCAAGGAACGCCTACGCGATATCTTCCTTTTTCATACTTCAGAGAATCTTTCACCTTATTCAAGGCTAGTCGTTCGTCCTCGGTCCTCGGTAAGTACGAGTCTGTCAGTACGTTCTGTGCCAGACTTCTCGATTTCCCAGAACCTCTTAAGGCTGTTATCGATATCACAACAAATTTCTCTTCCGTCGCTCCATACAGGTTCTTTTGTAAACAAGGCACGAATGACGTGAGTTCGCGTTCTCTCGGCTTCGTTTTCGTCAGGCGCACCAATGCAACTCCACCCAAGTGGTCCACTGGCGGGCGATGGGTCCACAACTTTTCCCTCGGAGACCAACATGGGAATGGAGGAGTTCAGCGTTATCAATGCCGACCAAAATATCGACGAGTCCATTGTTTGCGGGCTTGGCAAAGCTGCACTGGGTCTAGTGAGGCCATTTAATTTGATGTTCGGTCCAACTCTGTAATTGCCTGTGACTTTCTGAGGGTTTTCACGTTGATTTCCTTTGAGAAGTGCCCATCGACGCTTTCAATTTCAACCTTTAACGGCATTGACTGAAAGGTCTCTACTGTAATATTCAGGACATGAACTTGAACGTTCTGGAAAGGCTCTTGCAGTCCCACCACCCAAGCAAGAATAGCATTTATCTTCACCTTTCTTCCATTAGCCTTCATCCACACATGGACAGTTCGTGTCGAATATGTTTCATTCGGCGTTTCAGCATTACAGCTGGTCATGGTCACAACGGGTACCCCCTCCCATGGAACGACTGGGCGTCATTCCTCGTCAACACGGGGCAACGCATTCATCGGTCCGGTTTCAGAGTAGGTTTTAGGTCCATGGAGAAGGCGATGATGATTTCGAGGGCAAACTTCTATTCCACTGACATCTGCGGGCTTTTCTGCAATCTTTCCTCTTGTGGTCAGTGGTCAGGCACCCAAAACAGACCTTCCTTTCTTTGGCGAACCACCAGCAGTCATACACTCCTTTGTCGTGGAGCTGCTTGCAGAACCACACACCATGATCAAGACTTTGACTTTTGACAGAGAGAACAGGGAGACCACATGTTTCTTGTTTCATTCTCGACTACAGCAGTGTGGGAATTTCGCATCCTACCAAGATCTAGGTACTTCGGTGCTCTTGGCGGTTTAACATGCTAAAAAGTCTTCGGTTCAATCCCGTCAGCCATTTCCGCTGCTTCAACTCGGAATCTGACCTCGTCTCTAAGCCAGTCTTTGAATGCTGTGACTGATTCTGTAATTCTCTTGCTGACGATCAGGCAAGTTCCGAAATTAAAGTTTCAAAATGTATTTAAAGATACGGAGAGCCGAAGCTTCTTTGCTTGTGATCGAAATGTCAAAGAAGACATCTCCACAGCGTTGGAGGTTTCCATTTACTTTGAAACGAAATGACATAAACAAACCTCCCACGAAAACATTTACGCAACGCGCGAGTAATATCCGCGGGAGAACTGGGTACAACGTCTAAAAATAACTTAAGAGGGATTACCTTAGTTAGAGGACCTATATGGGGGATTCACTCTCTTATCTTGATAATCACTGGATACTACTCAATAATCTCAGATTCAGTCCATTTCTTGGACGTACATTCAGATCTGTGTAAACTTATAACTCACATAAAATGAACAAACCTTTGCGGTTAGAAATCCCATTTAGGGTATTAGAAGAAAGCTGGTCATAAGCATATGAGCCAGTTCCAGTAAAATCATCTGTGGTCCCCTCAGGCCTGTGCTTGACAGAGTCCGAAGGAAACCCAGAAGAAATAGTTGCCTCCTTGGGATACCTTGATGGTATAGGTAAAGAATTCCCTGCGGATAAGACAGAAAAATAAAACCTTTTCATCCCATCTGTACAGTCATCATACAATTGCAGCCGTTATACTTAGAAACAATATAAAGATTTTATCAAATTTCTTCTTGAGTATGTAGACTGACTGACATTTAATTTTTTTAAAATACCTAGCTTGGTGATTGGTGTAAATCAGGCTCATTGACTTCCTCTACCAATCAAAAGCGATTTTAACTAAGATCTCACACGCTTTCCTTTCTCTTTGGAGAGCTTTCTGGATGAGACCAGAGCTTGGGCCTTTGATTGTTTCTCCTTGTTGTTAGCCAGAGGTATTTGACCTACTTATTTTTTTCTATTTATTTATTTTTTTTTTTACACAGAGGAATTTGCCTTCACTTGTGACAAATGCTAGTGTTCGAGACTTTATTTGTCCAGATTGACTGATGCATAATCGACACCCGGTATTTTGTTAACGTTAACTTACTCGAGAAATGCTTTGACACTAGGCAGATCCAAAGAGACACTTTATCATTAAAGAGAGGAGGCACATTACACGTATTATCTAAGTGGTTAAGAGAAGGGAAACCATGAGAGCGCCACTATAACTTGTTGGATGTCTGACTAGCTTTCAACCTTTTTAGTTTATAGAACAAAGTGCTACGTAAAGACAATGACTGATATGATTTTAGTCGATTTTTCAAGAACTAATTGATTAGGTCAAACATGGCACCCACGTCAACATCATGCCCTACATGGAGGACGTTCATTGCGTCTTTTCCACAAAGTTTCCGTTGTCGAAATGTGGTAAAAAAATAACTATAAGAACCAAAACCGAAATATTTACTGCTGCAATGCATTATAT
This sequence comes from Platygyra sinensis, assembly GCA_019787425.1. Classification (NCBI taxonomy): domain Eukaryota; kingdom Metazoa; phylum Cnidaria; class Anthozoa; order Scleractinia; family Merulinidae; genus Platygyra; species Platygyra sinensis. The sequence continues at coordinate 13,374 of JAHPZR010023195.1, read as the reverse complement.
TCTCTCACAAAAAAATACTTCTTTCTTTTTTTTTTCTTTTCCGCCCTCCCTTTTCCTTTAAAGTTCTATTCCTTGCAATTTCGATTTTAAGGCAACAAAATTATTCGTTTTTCAAGATTTAAATATGTGATCATGCAGGTTACAATTGCCCTGTCTGGTTTTCAATAATTCTATAATTCCATCAACTTTTAGTAATAATAATTCCAGTGCGCTTATGCGAGATTCAACTCGCCCTTAACCGAAAAGAAATAACACTGCTAAACAAAGAAATTAATTTTAAAATACTTATTTAAGGCCAGGATAAGACATATTTTGCTGTGCGAAACTGGGGATAATTTCAGCAGCTTTTCAATATAGCTACTAAATACTGCATTTTGTTTTCCCGCGAAATACATTCTAGTTCGTAGACTGACGCTGTAACATTTAAATCGTTTATCCAATTTCTCATTTCCGAACTATCGTAAGAACAGGCCATGCGCCGTCAAACAGCTGCCAGACTCAGTAAAATACCATCGGGAAATCTTCGGAAAGCATTTAAGAGGCTCCGAGTTAACTGTGACTGCATAGCGAAAAGCGCGCATGATCTATAGTTTCTGAACGTATTTACAACAGGTGAGCATTAGCCAAGGAAAATTTATCTCAATTACAAGCAAAAAGAAAAACAAAGTACGTCCTCAAAGCTGAACTGGACAAATTAACTGGAAAGATGCAATTAAAACTTTAAAGAATTCCAGAAAGATTGCATTTCTTAGCTGCCGGTCGTGCGCGGGTTGTTGACAACAAACGCGCGCTTTTATTTAGTGTAAAAATAGTGTGCAAAAGGCCCTAAAGCTTATAAGTATTACAAAAGACGTAGAGACGTAACTTACCTGGGGCAAGGATGGCAAATGTAAACGCGATCAAAACGATCCAAATCACTCTCATGTCGTAAATCAACGCTGCAATAAAACTGCGAAAATTTCCGAATGAAAACTAAGCTTTTACGTGACGTCACAAAGGTTAATAGTTGCAACTCTTAATTAATTACTGACAACGAGCAATTAATAACTGTTAGATAATAACCAAATCAACGCGCGCGCTCTGATTGATCAATCCAGCTATGGTTTATTTTTGCCAGTTAACTCATGGAAAAATCGCTCGTCTCGAAGAATTCCTACATCACTCGCTTGCCGCTCGTGATTTGCGAATTATTCGTGTGTTCTACTAACATCCCGCGTGGTTCTCAACCTATAAACCATGGAAAAATGGGGTCTATTTCTTAAACTAGTAATAGTTATCACTAAAGCTGCCCCCGCTTTCTTTTATTTCTGCTCATTGAAACAAAAATATTGAACGTTATTGTTCTAGTCGGATACTAAAAAAAAACAATTGTCTTGATATGAACTCTTTTTTATATAAGAATATATTTTGATGTGACATCTTGGCCTCGTTACGAAAAGTGGTGTCCAGAGCACATGCACAATGTGCTGAACGCGATCCAGATCCAGAAACCAAACACTTGTACTTGATAGCCTAATAAATTCTAAATAAAACGAAAATGCCATAAGCTATAATGTAAGAATAATACAAGAATATTTTCAGCCTCAAATCGGCAGAAAAATAAGAATATTCAGTCTGGGCCGGAAAAATAACATCCTTAGAAAAGAAAAGAGTGTACGAGCATGCGTATCTCGAAAGCACAACAGAGGTGAAATGTAAACATAAGTATCGCGTTACAGTCGCCATAAATGCAAATTAGAGTGAAGCTTTTTGTCCTCAATGAAAACGCAGCAAAACATTTACATTTGGATCCCTGCCGTAAGATTACTCAGTGAAAATAAGCCATCCAAATAAACGAGATGCCAAAGGAATATTTCAAACTTTATTCCTCCAGACTGGCTAACATTTGAGAGAACCTAAAACATATCTTGCAATATCAAGAGAAAAAAACTGGCAAAAAAAACAGAGGTGTCAAACTCTGCAAATTACAAGCGGATAACAGCGGAAGCCACACAGAAATATGACCTCTAACGGCTTTACTCTGACGAAATGTCTCCCTGAAAACACAGGAGATAGTGCTTAGCGAAATATTCAAAGATCCTCCGATCGTACCATACAAAAGGGGCAAAACTTCCTAAGCGGCTACTACACGTGAATGGGAGTCGCGCAGGCCTGTCACCTTATTGTTATCCTTGGGTAGTTCTGACGATCGGAAGGTACTATACTGATTTAGCTATTTAGTCGCAAATGAACCACACTGGCCTCGAATTTCGATCTAGTATACTTCAGGACTCTCTGAGCTGTTTTTCCCCCAAAATCCATCTTCAGGATCTCTGAAAGCGTTTTCAATTTGTTTTAGATCATAATCTCGGCCATTTCGAAGCGAGCTAATTTAATCGAGCTGAAATAGTAATGGAGGCCGGCAAGTACAAACGCTTTTCAGGGACGCTTGAACTCGAGATCTAAACCAAGGACAAAGCTCGTGGCAAAGACGCCGATCCCGCAAGTCCTCGCGCCCGTGTCCCTTTGCTGGCCTCCCATGAGCGTTTGCGGGAAAAACGTCGATCCCTTGCGGGCGTGCAAGCGATCAAATCGAGATTTTTTGCGGCTATATACCGGAAATACCTACATTCTCTCTTCTTCTCTCTCTATTACGCGGGGAGTCCTAAGGTGCCTCCTCGGGTTTTTGGCCCTCTGGGGCCAAAAACCCTGCGGGGGCAATAACAGCTATCCCGTTTTATTGTGCTACAGTAAACTAAAAACTAAAAGGCATAAGGAAAAGCCGCCCCAAGAAAAGACTGCGAGCAGTCTCTCTCTCATCAAATCCGTGGGAAAGAACGCAAAACAAGTAAGCGCGAGAGCGTGACTGCGAGCGTGACGTGGGAGCGGCGATGCCACGAGTCGCTATCACAGTCACGCTCACAGTCACGCTCTCCCACGCTTGGTTTGCGACTTTCCCATAGTTTTCGAGGAAAAGAGAGACTGCTCGCAGTCTACCCCAAAAATGCTTAAAGTAGCCTCCTATAGTTTATTCCTGTCATGATTTATAGTCTTTTATTTGAAGCTTACAAATTGGTTTCTTTTTCTTTTTCTTTTTTTTTTTTTTCTTCCTGCACAACTGGCCTCGACTAGCTTACGCTATATCCGAGTTGTGCATGTTCTCAGTTTTAAGTGTTCATTATTAATAAAGTTTATTTGTTGTTGTTTTGTTGTTGTTGTTGTTGTCCTACAACAGCTTGTTTTGATTTTTTAGGTACAACGAGCCTCAACTGATATAAGCATCAAATTAGGTCTTATTATGCTTTGGCAACTGTTCTTCTGAGTACTGTACCCCGGGTTCTATACTAGCTCCAAGGCAACTCGAGGAATTTTTTTTGGCATGGTCAGAACCAGAATCTTCCATTGCGAAGTTACATGTGTTGTGTGGACTGACGTGAAGTTCCAAAAGCTTAGGGCTGTGCGATTACCTTCCAATTTTTGGGTCTTATGCTCTGCATACAGACCCTAAGTCAGAGGCAATCTTGGTTGTCACTTTGAGGACGAGATGACACGTGACAGATCTCCGAGAGTACAAGTAGTCTGGGTATTAGTTGTTTTCAAGTTGTTTCGTCGGCCATTGCTTCCACCGCGTTGTAGTCGCAGTGTTTTCCCTGTGTTGGGAAAATTTTGAAGAACTTTCCGTCGCAATTAGTAGTATTTGTTCAAGGTACGTTATGTACTGTTACAAAATTGCTCTATCGTGCTGTTTATGATTAGCTTTCTTTCATTTCGAATCGAAAATTAACTGCACTGCTTTGCCTTGTTTGTTTTCTGTTATTTCATTCAGGTGTTGCTGAGCGGAGTTTCCTCGGCGAGGAAAGGTAACATATATCTAGACTCGCCTTGTGCTTAATGCAGATTGCACTGAAGGTAGACGCTTTCGCAAGCCCACATTCATTGGGTTTAAATCCGGTACGGGTTGCACCACATCTCACAAGTAAGCTTTCTCAGAGTCACGATTGGCGCAAGCCCTCACAAGCAAATATCTATCGGCTTGGACTATCAGTGTGGTTTACACCTCAAACTGAAAGAGTTATAGTACTCCCGAAAATACTCGCACTGAATAAGAGTCTCGCACTACTGTTGTCTGTGTTACTAGCAGCTAGTCAAGTGTAGGAACAATTACAATCGAACAATACCGGAGGATCAGGTGTCACGACAATTTTGTCAAAGCCAAGGGTGCTTCTTCACGTGTGCGAGACCGATCTTGGAATATGACGTTATCTTTAAATGCTTTTTATTTACTTGCCAACAATAAAAGACCTTGTTGGATATTACAAGTTCCGGAATGAGGTGATGGTTTGGTTTATGCAAATGATATGCTACAATGTTTACATCCCATTGCAAATGATGCGGAGGAAACTCCAGGTCCTATAATATTTGATATTAGAAAACAGTCCTAAGAAAGCACACGCGCTGATTGGTTAAAAATCGTGTTTGTATAACTCGATGGAGACACAGAACTAGCGCGCGCTGTTGACGTAGTGATGGCGCGAGCAAAGAGAATTAACATTTTGATATCCAAGGTTAACAAGTTGTTTTCCTTTTTCTCGTCGTGGTGTTTTCTAAAAGAAATAGAAAACATGTACTTCGTGTTTCTATCGAGTTATATAAACACTCGCGAAAGTTTGGGAGAACTCGAAAAAGCTGTGGAAACACTCGCCTGCGGCTCGTGTTCCCACAGCATTTCTCGTTCTCCCAAACTTCCACTCGTGTTTGTATAACTCGATAGAAACACGGTACATGCTTTCTATTTCTTAATCATTGATCCAACATCTACCCATCTGCTGACTCTAGTTTTTTTTCAGTTAAGTGCTACTGGGTGCCTGGCATATTTAACTTTTAGGTTATTTCGAGCAGCCAGCACTGTTGTATACAGCTGTCTCGAGGAAGGTTGTCTTATGAACGTGGAAAAGCGTAGGCGACAACGTCGAAAGTTATTATGGGTAATGGTGGTTTTACAGTTGCTTGATTGAACCTCAAGGTGTCTCAGCGTGGTGGAAGGAAACAGCACATCACGCGTATTCATGCTTTCTCGTTCCTTGCTGCTGAATCACCTTGAAACTCAATCAAGCAAAGCCTAGCGCTTACTACCAATAATGCCAATCGGCATTGTCGCGTACGCTTTTAGTCTTTTGTGGGTGGGACAACCTTTGTCGAAATAGCTGTATATAGAGGATATTACACGGTGGCGCGAAGATATGAATTTTATTTTCAAGTGGCAAAACAATATTTTACGAATGAGCGCAGCGAGTAAGTAAAATATTGCTTTTGGCACGAGAAAATAAAATTCATATCTTCAAGCCGCCGTGTAATGTTCTTTTTATTATATAGACATGCTGTGACGGCGTTTTTGATGATTTTCCGAAGATTTCCTACCACCTTCCGAAGATTTCCGAAGATTTTCCAAAATTGTTCCGAAGGCCAGACGAGCGCTCCCGAACATTTTCCAAGAATTTCCGAAAATTTCCGAAGATTGCCGAAGACTTTTGAGGAAGACCCGAAGATGTTTCGATGATACACCAACGAATTTAAGTACAATTTAAGAGACAAACTTGATATCAATGAATCATCGATAAACTCACATCTGAGATTATGGAAAATAAACCACTCGGGTCCCGGATGTAATTTTTATGAATTTATATTTATTAAAATACAGTTGCCAGATGGGAAGGTTGGGTGTGATGCAGTTAAATTGCACTGATCGATGGGAAGGTTTGGTGGAATACTGACAAATATACAACAAATTTCTTGCGTTCTGATTGGCTGTTTTTTCTATGGCATGGTATCAATACAATAGTATTATAACAATATTATAATCCATCAAATATTTCAACTGCACAGGATTGGTTTTATCACATGACCCAATATTCCCCAGCTAAAACTGGGGAATATCAGAGATTGTTATACCTCCCAAATAACATTGATTAAGGGTGGGAAAATCATCAACAAATGTACAAACGATATGCAGTGTGCATCTTGTTTAGCTGCTTCGCGGCATGTTTTTTACCCAAACCTTACTGCCTAGTGTACTTTTTGGATGGAGCCCACTATTCAAAAAACAACTGACGATGCCATAGTGCACAGTTATGAATTTAAACATTCTGAGTCATCAAAGCAGCAAAACCTCTTGACACAACATGTACAAGTTCACTTGACATGTGTAAATAGTGCCAAGTTCAGAGAGTTAAATTAAGATGGCACATTATGCACAAAATGGGTCTAAATAGAAAGATGTTGCGTTATGTCCCATTCAGACTAAAAGCTAAATAAATTATTATTAGAGAATAAAGCGAGCATAAAGTAAACAGTATTCTACCATACATTTCCCACTTAAAAATCTTAAGGGCTTGTCTACCTTCTCACTAACAGCAGTTTAACTCCCAAATACTGACATTTGAAAACAGAATTCCAACCCAAAAGGAATAAAAGCATACTAGCATAAAGCATAAGACCCAAGTGCGCATTGCGGACCTATTTTTTTGTTACTTCGTCATCAAATACAAAATGCTTTATTTCGTTTTCAATTGAGACACATAAGCCCGAATTGTAAAAAACGGACAAAAATCCACCGGATAAATTCCTCGCTAGATTCGTTGCACTTCAACAAAGTTGGAGGGTTCCACAACGAACGAAAATTTCAGGAAATCCGGCGCATTTTAAGCATAGGAAACAGTGCGCACAAACAATTTTCTTTTCGTTAAGTTTTGCATTTCAAGACTAATCCAGTGCTATTTTGACTGGTTGGCTAATGAACAAAACTTTGTTATTCGGCTTGTTTATTTTTTTTATTGCTTGAATCGAACAAGTAATAGATAAAATGAAAAAAAGAAAATCAGCTTTCAAAAGTTGACACTAGGCACACTACAGTCTGCGCCACACCAGGGCCGTAGCTAGAAACAGGCAAACCGAGGAACGTGCCTCAGTTATGTGTTTTGTTTTGTTTTTTTTCCTCTTTTGTTGTTTGTAGTCGTCATCAAACACCCTAAATACCTAGAAAAAGGATTAAACCTTGGACATTTCCCCATTCATCTCAGTTTTTTTCAAGGACTTTTCTTCAGTCATAATGTTGCTCTGGCTACGGCCCTGCAAACCATGAAAGATTACCGTTTGTAGCCAAATTTAGACTAATTAAATTCTTTTAAACAATTTCATTATTTTATAAACATACTCTCCTTGTATGGTGCATCAGCGTTTTTGGCTGTCTCCTTCTCCACAATTTTTCGTGATGTGTACAGGATTCAGAACGCTAATGAGATTCAAATTCCTCACGATACGCATCACAGAGTGTCTTCAGTAGTAAAAAGTCACCAGAACACAGAAAATTCTGTCAAAAATGAAGTAATATGAAAATGTCAAATAACCCTGCCAAATATGAAGTACTGATTAAACAATACTTGCGTTTAATCCTGGACGTAAGCGAAGAATTAAGGACAGCAGATACCGTCTGATTTTTCTATAGGATTTTTTGTATTTAACATCCGGCTTCAATTAGATACTTCTACCATATAGTATTTGCTGTGGAGCGAGCGTAGCGAGGGTAGCAGCAGTTCATAATTGCTGCCGCAGCGAGTGAGCCTGAAGCGAACTAGCCTGCGTGGCAGGCGTCCGAAGGGGAGGGAAAGGGGAAAGACAAGCGCACGAAGCGCGAGAACAGACGCGTGAGGATCGCGGTAGGGGACGCCTGCAAGGACGCTATTGTTTTCTTCATTCCGCCCTCTAATTAACTATGCAAAACCCACTCAACTGTGGAATGTCTGGCTGTCAAAATCATCCAATCAGAATCACACCACTTCTTTCGTGACAAAATCTGAAGGCGCCAATGGGTTCTCCTATTTCTTGTTTTTGTTGTTTTGCACGAAAAATGAATTTTAAAATTTGAAGACCTTAGCTTCGGACGTTGGGAAAAGCGAGAAGACGCCAGGCCAAAAAGAAAGCAATTGTAACAATGTTTGTAGAGTTTGCCAGATAAATCTAAAAGTAACATATGGCAAATGTGTGGCTAAAGCTCGTGGAAATATATTCAAACCGTCGGTGGGAAAGAAATATTCGGAGTTGTCTTAAGCGAATGTCTGAAGAGCTTTGGGATAACAGTGATTGCTTCTTACATCGATTCGCAGTCGGCCTGCAGTGCCTGTTCATGTTTCAACTGTATGCGACTCACAAGCCACTAAACTGCTACTCAGTAGTGTTCTTCTTCAATGATTGTAGAAATCGCTTATCTGTGACACTTTCCGCCGATGCACAGACAACGTGAAATTTGCCCCCTTCGATGTCTTCCAAACAAACTAGCTTCTGAGCTTAATATCAGGCAGTAAATTTCATGGCCTCGACTTCAATAATCAGGTCGCTAACAATTCTGAAAAGTAACATCGGCTAACCTATGATGAATTAGTTCGAAACGATCTCTAGATTTATCCGCCTGGTTGAATATAAATGTAAGAAGACCTTAATGGTTTCGAATGACAGGTCGCTGACCAATCAGAAGGATGAAGTTAGGTAATTCATTAAATCTGACCAATCAGGATTTTTACGTTCGTCTGGTGGACGTAAAAAACAAAGAAAACAATAGCGTCCTTGCAGGCCGTTCCTTCTCCCTCCGATCCCGCGCTCATTTTGACTTTCCGCACTCCCTTTCTACGGCCTGCCACGCAGGCTAGAAGCGAACGAGCGAGGCAGCTCTCTAATCAGCGGAAGATTACATTATAGGGGCTTGCAATCACTTTTTTTTTTTTACCAAACGCAAGGAATTGTGGTTAGGTGCAAATGGGAGATTTAGAATGCGCAGTGGTATGCGGAAGGAATTGTGGGTATGCGCGAACGGAAATATCTTAGGATGCGCAGTGATATGACGCAAGGAATTGTGGTTATGCGCCAATGGATGATTTAGGATGCGTAGTGAACCATGTGCTTGCTTGTTCTTAAAGTAGTGTCAAATTGTGGTGTGTAAATTGTATGCATCAACTTCATGCATCATGACGAATCGATGGCGAGGTGTGACAACGGTTACCGGTCCAAATTTTACCGATAACCAATAATCTAATAACATTGAACCACAAGCCGAATAGACTGAAATTCGTTTTACCTTGTTTAGTTGTGTAAAACACTCACACAGTTCGTATTACGTTGAACGATGTGCTGCACCGGCGGTAGCCCTAAGATGTCAGTTTACTTTGTATAAATAGCTTAGTTGTGTCTCATTTTTTAAACGACTCCAAAATAAATAAATAAATAAATAAATAAATAAAAATCAGCTACGAAGGCAATGCAAAGACTACTGCACAATCACAACAAGAAAGTAAAAAACAAGAGCGCGACTTGTGTTGTTTTGAAAACCATGCTCCAGAAAAAGAACGTACGCGCATTTAAAGTCGCTCGCCCAAGACAACGGAACATTTATCAAATCACGTCACCTACAACATGTAATTTGCATACAGACAAGCAAACGAACTTCGTCTGAACAGCTTTTCCATCTCGACTACTTTACTCTCGTTCGAACAGCTAATTCACCTCGACTACTTTACTTGGCGGCGAATTGGTTGGTGGCGAGATGGTTTCTTGGTGGCGAGACTCCCTAGTGGGGAGATGACCGGATACCGTGACAAGGGATCAAGACAATAAAGCACATACACATACGATTCACATCTACCTCCCCTTTACCAGAAAATCAAAAGGATAGAAATCGAAAGATGTGGAAATTGAAGGATGTGAAAACTGTAGCAGCAGAAATCTCACTTATAATTCCTTACCGGTACGCATTAAATGTCTCTGGAGTGTTGACATTGTCGAAGACGCGTCCGGCATCGCCGGATTTGTGAAAATGCTAAAACTTAAGTTTAAATTCATGTTCGGATGAAAAGGAGAAGATCGTAGCATAAATGAAAGAAGTGTGTTCTACACTTTCCCTTTGTTTTAATTATTCTACAAGTTTTAGTAACGATGATTTCTCTTCAATCTGATTTAAGAATTCGACCACGGAGGCGAGACTGCTAAGAAATGACATAGTTTTGAAAGTCAATTACATCTCCTGCAAATCGTTTTAGAAGTAAATCATAGCAAAAATTCTCATCGGAATTCACGCGACATCCTCGTGTTGTTCGTGGCACATTGCACTCTGGTTAAATGCAATACCAGAATGGCATTCTGGTAAAAAGTCATGAATTCGAGAATTCGTACTCCCTTTTACATATTCTTTTAATTTTAAATCCTGATTATGTTGCTGCTCGCTCGCTACGTTCACTCCGCAACAATTAACCTGACTTATGTAAAAATTTGCCTTTCTTTTATTTCAGGGTCAAATTTCTGCTTGCAAAACGTGTATTAAGTTCAAATTCTGGTGAAGAAAAGGGCACTTGCTCGCAATATCTATTCACTCCCACAAAGCACCCAACCCTATAACAATTTCAATTGATTTCCTATCATAACGGTTCAAATATCTTGTGCAAATGAATTCTTCACAGTTCAGTTCATAGGGTAACTGTCAGCATACTTCAAGTTGTTCTCCCCTTCGGCAGCATTATTACCATTTAGGTATACTAGTCTAATTATAAACGAAAGGTAAGAAAATTAATTTTGAGATTTCGCTGTGGTTTTTAGCCTCGCTTTCAGCGGACCACAATGCTTTGCGCTGTGGTAGAGACTCGTTTTCAGCGGACCACAGTGCTCTGCGCGAGGAGTTACCTCACTGAATTCACTTCCTGCACACGCTATACAGCTGTTTCTACAAATATTGTCCCGCAAAAATTTAAAAGCGTACGCGACAATGTCGATTGGCATTATGGGTAGTAAGAGTTTGCTTTTGCTTGACTGACGTTCAAGGTGATTCGGCAACAAGGAACGAGAAAGAACGAGTACGCGTGTTTGTGCTGTTTCCTTCCAAAACGCTGAAACACCTTGAGGTTGAATCAGAAACCGTAAAAACTACCATTACCCATAAGAACTTTCGACATTGTCGCTTAAGCTTTCCTTTGTAAGACAACCTTTCCTTTGTAAGACAACCTTACCGGCTTTTGCGGTAATTACAGCCGGAAATATGATCTCTATATAAACATTTGTATCCGTGCAAATATTCGTACTACGTGTCGCGTGGAATATAGAAAACTAGTTCGTGCTTTTCGTCTTAAAAATGTAGGAACACTAGTTCCTTCCAACATCAAGATAAGCACGGAATTCTGCTCCGATTAGTTCCTAGTTCCGCAGGATTACGTAAATGTTTACTTATATATCTGTAAAATTGCGGTTATGTCGCAATTAAATTGTATATGCGGAAGGAAACTCTTATTACCCTCTGTATTTTGCAACACGTATAAGTTAACTACCACGATGTATATAAGAACCTTGATTTAAGCAATAAAGTAGATTCAGTTGATTGTACAGCAATGGAGTGTCATTCTTTCTGTGTGTGAGCTCGCGATAAACCCAGCGTTCATTTAAGCATCAAAACAGTTCAACCCCCTCTTTTTGCTTGCTTTTTTTTTTCGGGTGCGTTAATAGACAGGCCATGAACAGTCTAATAATCGTACTTATTCAAAATTAGCTTCTCGGTGAGCTTATTTTACAGTCAGCAGATTGTTTTTGATTTATGCGTCTCAAACGTGGTCGGATAATTTTTCAAAGGGAATCACATTTATCGGCTAAAACATTTTACACATAAGATTAGTGTAGCCAGGGCTATGAAAGTGCTGCGGAAATTGGGATGTTGTTTGCAAATTGAAGTGGGGATTGTGAGGGTCGATTAGAGTTGGGATTGGAGTCTGCGAGCGAGAAAAGCAAGAAGATTTATTATTTTCTTCAGTCCTCACCCCCTACCCAGTCGAGTCTTCCCTTTCGCGCTTGCGTCCAGTTCTCTGGGGACTCTAACCATGGGCTCAAAAGGTGACGATGAGGCATGAAATAAAAGTACGACAAAATAGAGGGCTGTAAAACGTATTAGGATATATAAGCATAGGATTTGTTATCAGCATATATTAATAAGATAAATGAGGAGTACACACAAAAGTTCCGTGTTTCAATTTAAGTTTAATGAGTTTCTGAATATTTTTAAACTCAAAAAACAAATTACGGGAGCTTTAAAAACTTAACCCAGCACCATCCCCTTAATGTCGTGTTAAAGCGGGTTAAAAACACAGGTTTTAAAGAGACGGATCAAGCATGTTTACATGAAGCGAGCAAACACGTCACAGCAAGATGTTCCATCATTGTCGCCTTCACTTTGATTCACCAAATCTTCCCCGTACCATACGCGTAGCACTTGTCCTGAGGTAACGGTCAGGGGACTGGAGAACACAGACAAGACAAGCTCAGAAGACAGTGAATTATAACCTGGAATCCTGGACCACTTGTATTGCTGCAGCCAGCTTTGCCCGATGAATTGACTCGGAGGCAAAAGAACGCTATTAGTAGAAGTTGTTATGACAACATCGACGTGGTCCTTCAAGCTGCTATGTGCACCGCAGCCCCACTGAGACCAATGGTAGGCTTTGTTCTTATCGCACGTGACGTAGCCATGTACATGGACAAGTTTAATCGCAAGCAAACTGCCACCGGATGGAACAGAGAACTCGCCAAACTGGTTGCCTTTCGCACCGAAACACACCGGGGCAGTGTTCAGCTTGATCCAGGGGTCTATAAAATGGACCGGTAATAAACAAAGATTATGGCGGGAATAATAGTGACACCTTAGATGATTTCATTAGCTGACTTTCATCCCCTGTCTACTTGCTAAAGTAAACGTTGAGAAAAGTCAGATCCCGACGTTTTAAAGATAGATATAACATAATAACAAAATATATGCATTTATCTTTTTTTCGGCTCGTGAGCGGGCGGAATTCAACAAATCCCGCAATCTGATTGGTTCCTGGAGCGGGCGGAATTTCTTCATACGGACCGCTACAGCGGGCGGAATCCATCCAGCTGTTCTATTTTCGTGAATGAATTAGCTATTATCGACAGTCTTTCGCCCTTTTTACATTTCCATAGACGATTAATCAACGCAAGTTTATCTCTATTCTCCTTACGATGGCAAGGAAAGTTACTGTAAGTAAATTCAATTGAATTTTTTGAAGTTTTGAGAGTTTGTTTGGTTGTTTGTTGCTCGGCGTTGTAATGGCGCGTAATCCTGTGTCTCTCTGTACAAATAAAAGTAAAAACTGAGTCAATTTCAGTCGAGTTTCCCTCTCTAATCGTTGCTGTATTTGAGAGAATTGCTGTGAAGTACACTTAACGAATTTCCTCGTTATCTGCTACTCAATTTACGGTAGAAAAGTCTAATTCAGGCGAGTGATTCGCAATGATCGACTAAAACTGGTTTTGTAGTACAACTTCAAACTTTGCACGAAATTTTACACCAGGAAAACA
>JAHPZR010023194.1:10000-42040 GCA_019787425.1 Platygyra sinensis | reverse complement strand
TTTCCACAGCTTTTTCGAGTTCTCCCAAACTTTCAGGAGTGTTTGTATAACTCGATACAAACACGATGTACATGTTTTCTATTTCTTTTAGAAAACACCACGACGAGAAAAAGGAAAACAACTTGTTAACTTTGATTATCGAAATGTAAATTCTCTTTGCTCGCGCCATCACTACGTCAACAAGCGCGCGCTAGTTCTGTGTCTCCATCGAGTTATACAAACACGATTTTCAACCAATCAGCGCGCGTGCTTTCTTAGGACTGTTTTCTAAAACTCGATGGAGACACAGAACTAGCGCGCGCTGTTAACGTGGTGATGGCGCCAGCAAAGAGAATTTACATTTTGATAATCAAAGTTAACAAGTTGTTTTACTTTTTCTCGTCGTGGTGTTTTCTAAAAGAAATAGAAAACATGCACTCCGTGTTTCTATTGAGTTATACAAACACCCGTGAAAGTTTGGGAGAACTCGAAAAAGCTGTGGAAACACTCGCCTGCGGCTCGTGTTCCCACAGCATTTCTCGTTCTCCCAAACTTCCACTCGTGTTTGTATAACTCGATAGAAACACGGTACATGTTTTCTATTTCTTAATTATTTGAGCGGAAGGATTTATTCGGGACACTCGGCCACTTTATCGAAAGTATATTAGCAAACCCATCCTTCCTCACCCCTCCCTAGCGAAAAGCTTGCCGGAAACCCTTGAACGTCTGCTAGGAGTTATGGGTATCAAAGCCATAGACTCAAAACATAACATGGCGGCCACGAAGTGTCGATAGAACCGGGAAGTCGGGAATAATGCGAGCAGATGGGATTCATCGGTCTTCCCTTACTCCCGGCTAAGAGATGGAACTTTTCCAAGCCCAGGACAACTTCATAATTTTGAATGGACCAGACAGTTTATGGTGTAACCGGCAAGATGGCCGCCTGCAACCGCGATTCGGTAAAAAGTAGCGCATAATTGCGCGATCATAATTCAACGTGTTATGAACTGCGGATTCTATACTCTATTGTTGGCTTTTGTCTTTTGATAGATTTATTGTTTTGTTTGTCGTTGTAGGAGTTGATCTGGGCGAAGCCTGGTCCTTGAAATGCCGTGGAATTGTGTATGGAGTCATTGGAAAAATACAGTTTTTCCCAGGTAAGAAGATGCCGGCACGCTTATGGTTTGTGTGTAAAATTTAAATTTTCATTACATGTTGAAAATGTTTCGTCTGCTTATATGAACCGGCTGTTGCGTTTTCTTCGCATTTCAATCTAAATCAAATTAAATCAGCCTTACAAGAAATATAATCTAAAAAATTGTACAGTCCGCCAAGTTTTACAGAATCTGTACATGTACAGCAGGACCTGAATTTAATTTCCAATACTATGGCTGACAGTGTTGTAGACAAATTTTAAGTCGGGTTGAATGGGAAAACAAATAGAAGCGTATTGGCGATCAAATCTTCAAATTATTTACTTATCTTTTGATAAAATTAAATTCAGTCGAAACAAACCGGCGAAGTGAGTGTTTATTTATCAACAACCGATCAACCATTACAATTTTGCATTCAGTGTTCAGTTAAAGTTGCGACCCTTTATGGCAAATTCTATAACACATACCCGTGAAGAAATAATCGAATTGTGCAGAAACTCAATTATAGCGCGAGTATTCGTAGAAACCGGCGTCTCGTCGCAGCAGTTCACAGTTTGCGGTCTATTTTCGTGGCATTTTACATTTATAATTTTAAACGTGTTTTTAAAAATAATGCAAATCCACTTTCTTTTGTTGGGATTTCAAATTGCATAATCAAATTTGCCCCATCTGTCTGACAAATAATTTAACAACGTCTTATGAACACGATCAGGTTTATGCAGTCGCTTATATTATTTGTATGAAGGATCACTTTCATAGCTACCCAGCCTTAATTTAACACGGTCGAAACTAGTATAAAATAACGCGAAAATTCAAATTACATTTACTTGCCAGCTATTTAGATAACATCGGTTGCTGAACTCATTTGACCAGGATTATTCTCCCAATAACATGTTTTTCAGTTTGTTTATAGAAATTGGATCCGTCAAAAAAATTGGCAGTTGAGTATATATAGCTTTCTTATGTGAAGGTTAAAAGTTAAGCAAAACCTATAATGGGTGTTGTGCGACTGTTGTGAGTTGCATACATTGTGTGTATGACTCGCCACTATTTTTAAGACTCAAGTGCTATTTTTAAGGTGTCCACTTCGGTGGAAAATGTTATATCATGAGCAAAATGAATGAAACCTCAAAAGTATGCAGGGTTTCAAAAATATTTGATAAAAGGAAGATAATATAGGTAAAAAAAAAAAAATGTCAGGGGCACAGACTACCGTACTTTATATGCACATGGATACACATAAAATGTGAAAAACACAGATGAAGCAAAAAAATTATCTCTGACTTGTAACAATGTTTTTGATAGCAGATTGATAAATTTAGTGGCACAGTTAAAGGCCTTTCTTGGTTTTTATGGGCTTTTAAAAAACATCCCCTATTTGTGGTGCACCAAGAAACTGGTTCTGTGGTTAAATTTGCGTTTTGTTTGAAATTATCAATCAACTGAAAGCAGTTTTACATTGTAGTTTAACATGGCCGTGCCTTCTAGAAAGGTGGTGATAAGTTTTAGTACATAATAATAGAATATTACTGAAATAGTAAATCTAGGAAATTAACAAAGTATGAATATTAGTTAGATCAGCAGGGTTAAAGCTAAGAAAACAGTCTCCTGGCTAAGATTTTCATTTAACTGGTCACCAATTTTCGTGATAGACCTGTTGGAACAAAATTTCATCCCAGTCTTTCACAACACCTTGAATGCAGGGTTATCAAGCTTCGTGCTTGCAAGATGTTGGATGCAGTGCATGGAAAGACAGCAATGCTAGACATGTGCTCAAAAGAACATTTTATTCTAATTACCCTACTTGTTATAGTGGTACCAATACTCAAGGTAGTCAAATTTATTCCAAACTTTTAATTCACATGATAGGATTCAGAGATCGAATGGTTGTACATGCGTAACCTACAAACCATTTGTTATCCCTTACCAAGTGACTTACTTGCCCAAAACCAGCTGGCCAATTTTGCCGGCAGCCTGCGCTTCGCGACAACCCTGGATTAGATTTTCTAACATTTTAAAACTAAGAAACAAAGTGTAGTCCACAGCCAAATGTAAAAGGAATGAAAAGTCTTCATACATGAATGGGTCAAGTAACCCACAGGATCTAGCACTTATCCCCTGTTTTGTGAAGTGACTGGAAATTTTTCTACTACCCCCTGGATGAAATGCTTGTCCATCATAGGGTTACCCACATAATAAAGTTCACAGATCTCCTTGTCCTAACTGGATTTATAGTGAGGCACTGTGAGAGTAAAATGAGTTGCCAAAGAACATAATGTGAGGTCCCCACCTTAGGCTCAGACTTGGGCTGCTCGATCCGGCCGGGCAAGTGCACTGTCTGTGGCACCACCCTGTCTCCACAAAGCAGATACATGTTATCATCGTTGTTTGTACTTGCTGACTAGGAGATACACTGTACTATTCTTTCTCCAACAAGTTTAAATTGGTACTTTGTTAATTTAAAGGAGCTCCTGAAGTCTTGGCATTTTGAGTCATTTTAGCCACATACAAAATAACTTTTAATTTGAGGGAAACCTGAAAATGGTAGTTATTTACTACGACTAAAAATACCTATTGAAAGAGATATGAATAAATCTTGAAGGAACAAGGATAGTTAAGGATTAAGATGGTTAATACAGATTGCAAGTGTCGAACTTAAAAAAAAAAAAAAAAAAAAAAAAAGTATAGGCTGAACTTTTACAGTTGCAGAAGCCACGATGAAGCTCCTTTAACAATAACCAAATTTTTAACAGTTTGAGCAATACCTCTTCAAACAGTCTAGCATGCTTCTCACTGTAATGCTCTAATGACTTGATACTCTACAGGTGCTGACTGGAGGCTGTTGGTGATATCCAAGAGAACCCTCCTTGGGTCTTTGCCAGGAGGACATGAGGTGTATAGAATTGACAGAGTGGCAGTGCTGACATTATCTTCCAATGAATCAGCTGAATTTGAGCTTGATGTAAGTTTTGAAGCACTCAGAACTTTTCATCCATGTGCACAACCATTATTTACCTTAGTTTGTTGGTGCGAAAATTAATTTTGTAAAATATTTAAGACATAGAAAACATGTACCGTGTTTCTATCGAGGTATAGAAACACGAGTCAGTGAAAGTTTGGGAGAATGAGAAATGCTGTGGGAACACAGGCCGCAGGCGAGTGTTTCCACAGCTTTTTCGAGTTCTCCCAAACTTTCACAAGTGTTTCTATAACTCGATAGAAACACGAAGTACATGATTGTTTTCTATTCCTTTTAGAAAACACTGCGTCGAGAAAAAAAGGAATTAAAACAACTTGTTAACTGTGATTAGAAAAGTGCAAATTCTCTTTGCTCGCGCCATCATTACGTTAGTTCTGTGTCTCCATCGAGCTACACAAATACGATTTTTAATCAATCAGCACACGTATTTTGTTAGGACTTTTTTCTAAATATTACTTAACAACTAGGTTATACATGTATAGAACAGCTGCTCCAAGAATTGACAGTCTCAGTAAAATCCAGTGTTGAAGACAACTACGTAATTGATATAATTCACATATTTTTGTTTCAGCCTTGTGAAGTACATCAAAGTGGAGGCCGGACTCGTAAAATCCTTGGTGTTGGAGCAGGGGGACTGGGAGGGATAGACAATCAGCAGAGAGTACTGGGACATACATGGAGCAAAATCAAGACAGCAGCTTCCACCTTGAAAGAAAAGGTACACGAAATTAGATTTAAGTTGCACACTTTGATTATGAGAGACATCAAGGCAAACAATTGAACTTATTCCCTTTGTGCATCCAAGTGTCTTTTGTATGTTAATATCACATCTTACCAGTGATCATGAAGGAACTCTGCTACTGGAATTTAGTTCCAGTTCATGCAACATGCCAAGACACTCACTGCAAAAAGCATGACTCGCAACTTTGGGGTTGACTAGGCTTCAATTAAGGTCTCTACACACGATCAAGGTCAAGATGCTCCCATACAGTCCCACGAAGCTCAATTAATAAGATGTTTGTGTATATTTCACTATAGAACAATTAGAATATATTTTATTTGTTTAATGTAACTGGCATGTTTGCACTAGCTGACATTTTGCTTGCGAAGGGCGATGAGCCAAACTTTATTCTGCTTAAGTCTGCTTTTCCTCTTTATTTTTTTTTCTCATCAGGCTTTTTGGTACTTCCACAGAAAGAAATCTTGTTACAAGGAACTGGTCAATATTTTAGCATTTTAGTTTGGAACCTTTTTCACAGCAAAATGCAACCAGTCTAGATGCCAGTCTCAATAGGAAAATCTAGGTCATTAATTAGCTCTTATTAACCGAGCAGGAGGTCTGTATGGCAGAATCTTGACCAAGGTCGTAAGTACAGACTGAATGCAGTGAGGTCTGTACACGCGACCAAGCTCAAGATTCTCCCATACAGACCGACTTAGTTCGGTTAATAAGATGTTTATTATATGGCAAAACAAGAGCAATTTAATTCATTTCATGTAATTAGTTTGTACTAACTGACACTTTACTTGCGATTGGCAATGAGCCGAATTAAATCCTTCGAAAGTTTGCTCGTCCTCTTTACTTTTTTTTTTGTCATCAGCTCTTCGGCACTTACAGGAATATATATTTCATTGAGATGAAAACAGTCAATGATTTTGCATTTTAGCTTGCAACTTTTTCACTTCAAAACATTACCGGTCTACATGTAGATGGGAAAATCTAGACCGCAGTCAATATCCATTTCAGCCAATCAAATTCGTGAATTTCGTAGTTCCCAGTCCTTGTGAGACAGAGCCATATAATAGTTTTCAAAATCGATTTTAGCCAATCAATTTTGTGAATTTGGTAGTTCCCAGTCCTTGAATATGAAACAGCCATATAATTAAGTGTGCTATTAAACTAACTTTGGCAATGGAAATCATTTTACTTTAAGCTAAATTTGTTGGGCTATTTACCATTTTATTCATTTTCACAATATTCAACCCTATTAGAACATCAAAGACAGAGACCTAAAAGACAAAGAGAAATTAGAGAGAAGATTTGTTGAGGTTAGTAACTAAAGGTAGTTATAACATAGCTAGCAGAGCCACGCAATCAAATTCAAGAATTTTTTGTTGGGCTATTTGTCAAGAAGCTAGAGTTGCCCTCGGCTATCGCCTCGGGCAACTCTTACGCTTCTTTCGTGCTCTCCAAACTTCCCACGTGCTCCATAACTCGATAGTGCACGCTAAAGCATGAACCAATTGTTAATTAATACATAGAAATAAGGTTCCTATCTTACAGTGCAGTCAAGTTTATTAATTTTTCAGTTCAACAGTACCTAGTGCAAAAATGGGGCCTCTTTTCCAATCATGTAACATAATGTTATTATATACATGTAAAAGTGTGGTGCTTACATGTAATTCTAGCTTTTATAGCATGAAATATTGCTACTCATGACTCAACATACAGTGTATGGAATGCTAACTATACAGCTGTGGGACATCACAAGGTAAAGTGTACTCCCCAACATTCTGTCAGGTGGTGTCAACGCTGTATCATGTACAGTACTCATATACGTTGATACAGATACAGGTATTGTGAGAGTAAAGTGTCTTACCCTTGCTAGGAGCCCAACTCAGTGATGTCAGCCAATAGTCAAACTCAGATGACATTTATTCAGAACACTCGCTGAGTCCAGTGCACCAACCATTAAACTGTCATGGCTAATGTGATTTACATTGTACATTTGTAAACATGGTGTACAGACATGGCAAAGAATGGCTGTACATACATTTCCATGTAAAGCTCTTGCATTTTGCTGTCAACAGTGAATGATTTGTTGCCTGGCCCCTTACATGTAGGTATCTTGCTGGTTACTGCCAGCAATACATTTTGTCAGGGAGGTATTTTACATGTAAGATGTGACTCTTGTATATAATTTTCAGGAGGTGCTGAAGATGTTTAATGACTCTGACTCGTTCTTTTACTCACCCACTGGAGACCTGACCAACACATTGCAAAGACAGTTTAGTGGAAAATATGATACGGCTGAACCCCTTTGGAAGCGGGTGAGGAACTTTTCAGTTAATTTTGTGATACTGCAAAAATGCTTTATCATTCAAACACCATCTGGTTCCATTCTAAGAACTGTTGGTACACTGTAGTTATTGTTATACAGAATGTACTCGGAATTTACTTAATTCTGATAAATCCATCTCTGGCATTTCAAATTTTCTTGATGATGTGTTTTTTTGGTTTAGTCAATCATGCAGTTTCCAGTTTCATGGGAGGCAACTGTCAACATAAATATTTCCGCATCAAAATTTTACCATAGCATTCTGAAAATACATGTGACAGACTCCGTTAGTTTCAGATTTAGCAGGCAAATGGGGTAGCTGCTTTTGGGATATTTTTTTTTTGGGTGGGGGGGGCTGGGGGCAGGGGGCTGGGGGCTGGGGCATTACTTTTGGAATCGGCTTGACAATGTGTAATTTGGACACAAGTTAAAGAACCAGTTCATTTTTTGTTTGTTGTTTGTTTTTTTTCTTTGTTTTCCTTTCTGTCACTCACAGAAATATGTGAATTTGATACTTTTTTTAATTAAGTGTGACAAGAGATTCTTTTGGAATGAATTCATGGTGAAGGAGCTTTTGAATAGTGAGGTAGGCTTTTTATTTTAATGTGCATAGCATGGTTCCAGTGCTTCTTCAACATGTAGTTTGTACATAATTATATGTGCCTACAGGCCAAGACAGAACTCCTTTACACTTGTGTAAACCTTGCTATATCAGGCAGTTCCTTGTTATCTCCAGCTCAAATCGTACTACAGTGTCAGACATACACCATCTTAACCCTTTATTGGCCCTCAGTTCCATTTGATGAAGGAGTGAACATTCCAGAAATATTGATTTTGTCACTTTAGCGGCTTGACTTGCCTGACGGAAATACTTCTCAGTAATATTGCAACTTTGCAAAATCATGTACAGTATACAAACAATTCAAGTCAAGCAATCCCCAATTTGCTGCCCCATAATCACTATCAGTCAACTAGTCATTGACAAATAAAGTTAAATCAAAAATCAGCCAACCAATCTGTGAAATTTTGGGAAAATGAAAGGAAAAATTCAATATTTGCCCAAGTAGAGGAAAACATGCACTAACCTGGCAACAGAGTTCACCTTTCTTAGCAAGGACTTTGTTTGAACAATGCTGTCTAATGATGTAGAGCAGAGATCAGTCACTTCAGCTGTTGCTGTAACTATACAGTTATTTAACAAATAAAGAAGCCTAAGCCGTGTATTACACTGTGATAAAACTTGACAGGCATTTGAGAACACGAGGGAAATGTAGAAAGCACGAGCCCCAGAGGAGTGTTTTCTACATTAAATTTTCTCATCGCGAGTGTTCTCAAATGACTGGAGTGTTTTATCACAGTGTAATACAGGGCTAAGGCTTCTTCATTTGCTTTATGATATAGATTTTACACGCCCAAAACAATAAAACACGCTTTTTCTATGTTTTATACTCTGATAAAACATAGGTTTTTGACCAATCAGAGCGTGCACAGGGTCCTATCTATGTTGTAAATTATGCTGTTAATAATAATTAATTAATTTTTATCAATGACAAATAGGATCCCCTTGCCTGCAAATGGATTACACCTATAATCCAAGGCTATTGCAAGATAGCTCATTGTGTAAACACATTTGTGGATGAGGATACTGAGGAGGGAGAGGAGAGGAAAACTGTACCATTCCCCCCTGAAGAGTTTGAATTGGTGCTCATATCCAGGAGGAGTGTGTATCGAGCTGGTGAGAATATCGTGTCAAGTTTATTGCCGTACAATCTTGAAATTGTCGTTGTTTTTTGATATGAAAATAATGTAATGTAACACGAGTGTGGGATCTAGAAAAAAACTAGGTCCCGATATGATTTGAACCCATGACCTCCCGAACACTGGGCGGGCGTTCTATCCACCGAGCTACAAGAACTTATGGGGAGCCAGGTCATTTAAGTTCTTATATGACACGCATCTCCTGCATACTGCGGGAGACGCTCATTTATCACTTTTTTTTACTAAACGGTTAATATTTACCTGTGAAGGTATGCTTGATGCATGTAACTGTCACTGTACATTTTATGTACTTTTGGATGACAATTTTACATGTAAAGGCCCGTTTACACAGGCAATTTTTGTCGCGGTAACTCGATGCAATTTTTGTCGTGCTAAAGTTGCCACTTCAAAATCGCACATGTAAACCAGGTGTGATTTTCAGTGCGATTTGTCGCCGCGATATCGCAGGGGTTTCAAACATGTTTGAAACTTGATGAAACTTTAGCGCAGCAAAAATTGCATCGAGTTGCCGCGACAAAAATCGCAGGTGTAAACGGGCCTTAAGGTGGCTCAAAACAGTTTCCAGCACATTCAAAGACTTAGATTTTGACGTGTCATGATAACCACTCTTTATCAGTTGATGCTACAATCATGGTATCAAAAAACTGCCCAATCACTGGTGAACACGTTGGTATTATTTTTGTGACACAATGGGTTACCATAGCAACACTATGGCCTGCTAAAAACACCCTTAATTTTAGTTTTAATGAAACTATATTTCAGAACCACCGTAACTTTTCGAAAATTAAGGTGGCTCAGAACCCCATGTACAGAGTTTTTTCAAACTTTGCCTAAAGTTGCATCTCATCCTGCTTATTAAAAGTCTATAATAAGAAAAAAATTCACCATGCTGTTTTTGAAATATCAGCGCTTAAAGCTAAAATTAAGGGTGTTTTTAGCAGGTCATAGTGCTATGGTAACCTATTGTGTCACGAAAATAATACCAACGCGTTCACTAATGATTGGGCAGTTTTTTTGATACCATGATTGTAGCATCAACTGCTAAGGAGTGGTAATAATGACCCATCAAAATCTATGTCTTGGAAAGTGCTGGAAACTGTTTTGAGCCACCTTAAATCGTAATCAAAATGAAATTAATGACAGAACCAGTTGTATGGCAATTATTCATAGATATAGTTAAATGGAATTTAACATAGTTAACGACTAGGAGCTTATCTTGTTTGCAGGTGGTGTTAGTGCTTTGGGCCATAGATCTGCTAGCGCTTAATGTGTTATGTAGCGTTTGTGATATAGTCTGTGAATGTACAGAGTTGTGGCCAGGAGGTAGTCTGGTCAGTGGCATTCTTTGTAAGCGTTGGCCAATGTTCTGGCCGTGTATTAGCGTTTGTTTAGCGTTGTTGTAGTCCACAGCGTTTGCAGCAGTCATATGGCAGTGGGAGTCCTGGGGCTGACTTTGTCCAGCGGTATTCTGGGTTAGTTCATGCGTTGTCATCCCATGTGCTTGCAGCGTGTTTATAACTCTGTTAGTGTGGCGTTTGTGGGTTTGGTAGTTTTGGTAGTTTAGCGGTTCTCGGTGTTCCCTCCCTCTCCCCCCTCCCCCTAAATAATTTTCTCTCCACTGAGCCATCTGGCTCGAGTGTGACAGGTGCCTGAGGGGGGCTTGGTGCGGGGGGGCTCGTGGCTTGGTTGCGGGTCGGGCAGGCCAGTCGGGTGTTCTAGTGCCTTGGGGTTGTGATTGCGGTTGCAGCCCCCGGGTTTCTTGGGCACCTACCCTCCAATAGCGACTTGGGCGTTAATTAAGAAATAGAAAACATGTACCGTGTTTTTATCGAGTTATACAAACACGAGTGGAAGTTTGGGAGAACGAGAAATGCTGTGGGAACACGAGCCGCAGACGAGTGTTTCCACAGCTTTTTCGAGTTCTCCCAAACTTTCACGAGTGTTTGTATAACTCGATACAAACACGATGTACATGTTTTCTATTTCTTTTAGAAAACACCACGACGAGAAAAAGGAAAACAACTTGTTAACTTTGATTATCGAAATGTAAATTCTCTTTGCTCGCGCCATCACTACGTCATCAAGCGCGCGCTAGTTCTGTGTCTCCATCGAGTTATACAAACACGATTTTCAACCAATCAGCGCGCGTGCTTTCTTAGGACTGTTTTCTAATGATAATTCATGTAGTTATGCAAATGACTTCAGGATTATTTTTAATTAATTAACATGTTTTGATTTCAGGGACACGTTACAGAAGACGTGGTGTAGATGATACTGGAGACGTTGCAAATTATGTTGAAACAGAACAGGTGCATTCACAATGTAGTTATGATTTACCTTAACATACATGTATCAAAAGAAGTCAATTAACTTGTCTGAGCAGTACGTAGATTATGCATACAAGCCAAGTGGGCATATACTCCATGTTAACTTCCCATAATGGTCTATACATTTTTCCATATATAGTATTCCTATATCACTCATGCCCATGGAAATATTATGTATAGGAAGACTATATGGGAAGTTGACATGGAGTAATTATGCCGCCAAGTGGCCCATCAGGCAGGAGCTTACCCTGGTATCTGTTGCATGAAGTGACTTGGAGTATTCAATCTGTTACCCCCTCCCCCCTCCTCCCCCGCTACACTGGATGGGATGCTAGTCCATCGTAGGGTAACTCCCAGCATGATGCATCAAATCCTTGAGTTCACTGAGCGTGAAGCCACCTGACCTCCCACAAGCACTTACCTCAGTGTTACCTTTAAAATCGATTTTTACTTCCAGACGGACTTTGAGCCATGTTTAAAATAATTGTGTTCTGCATAATCTACCGATTTTCTAGTTCTTAATTTCTGTGAATGTTATTTAAATCAGTTCTTATTCTGGACTTTTCTGGTACTGAAAAAATGGTTTGCAATACTGTCATACTTGTTTTGCAGATTATTTGCACTTCCACGCACAACGTGTCATTTGCACAGGTCCGAGGCTCTGTGCCTGTGTACTGGAGTCAACCTGGTTACAAATACCGACCACCACCACGATTGGACAGAGGTATTTATTTTATACTATGTTCAAGTAAACACTTTAGATATTATTCACTGGGGTATGTGTGGAATTGTGGCCATTGCCCTACATTTTGAGATGAAAGCTTTATGGGAAGGAAGTGCTATCAAGAAAACGTTTGTGAATCAACCTAATTTTTCTTCCAAAAGAAGGAAAGTACACATTTGTACACTTGTTACTTGTGTACCTGTTTGAATCTCGGTGTTTTGTTCTTTACTCGCATTAAGACCAGTGAGAATGCAAGAGGGTATTTGCAAGATTTTTATAGCTATTAACTTAAAATATCTTTGATATCTTTGGTGCAGTGGTGAGAGCGCTCACCTCCTACCACTGTGGCCCGGGTTCAATTCCCAGACCCGGCGTCACATGTTGGTTGAGTTTGTTGTTGGTTCTCATCCCTGCTCCGAGGGTTGTTCTCCGGTTTTCCTCCCTTCACAAAAACCAACACTCCAAATTCCAATTCGATCCAGAAATGAGGGCCACAGGTTTGTCAGCTTTGCTGTTAAGTGTTACCCTCACTAGATATCATTGATTATTATTATTATTATTATTATTATTATTATTATTATTATTACTATTACTATTACTATTACTATTACTATTACTATTACTATTACTATTACTATTACTATTACTATTACTATTACTATTACTATTACTATTACTATTACTATTATCGTTATCGTTATCGTTATCGTTATCGTTATCGTTATCATTATTCAAAATTGTATAAGCATACCACTTGTTTTTTTGACTCCTTAATTTCGTTTTTTAATGTGTATTTTTACACATTAAGCAAATGAAGCAAAAGAGACAGTGTTTTATATTTAACATTTCCATACACTTAGAAAATAGTTGAAAAAATGGCTTGCTGACCTGCAGTAGGGTATCTTTTATAAACTTAACGGCACGTTTAAAAATGCAATGCAACATTGGGTTGACTGGTTGAAATTTACTCTTAACTAAAGGTGAAATGCCAAGGAGAAACGATTAACTAGAGAAATAAAATCGCAAAATTTATGCCGAATCATGATCATTGCTAGCCTGCGTAGCTGGCGGGATTCGTAAGCGGGCGAGCGGCGGCGGAGCCGCCAAATTCTCACGGCCTCGCCACTCGCGTTCACGGTTTCGCTACCAAAACAAAAGCACTCGCGCGCGAAATCCCGCCAGCTACGCAGGCTAGATCATTGCGTTCAATATATGTACACACTAGTATTTTGTTTTATTAAACTTAATAAATTACATGATTGTATTAGTGGCTTTAAGAAGGAAACCATAATGGGAGAACAAAACTAAAGAGAAGTGACGGCTCTATTGTCACAAATTGGTCAATTAGTTTAATATTAAACGGTCAGTGTTATTTGTTTGTGTGTACTCCACTTCTCTGTCTGTAAAGCTCCACACGGAAGCATGTGGCTGCTGTTTTGGAAAATTTACTTTGTTGTGTATCTGTTTACAGATGAAGAGGAAACACAGCTGGCCTTTAGGAAGCATTTTGATCATCAACTGGAACTTTATAAGACTGTGGTTAGTGTACATAACTAAAGTTTCCATATAACGTGCGTTTTGATTGGCCGAAACAGCGTGCTTTATCAGAGAACAGAGCACTGGTTGATAACATTAGGCTGGCTTTCAAATTTTTGGATCGGAATTTTGACAATTTTTATTCAAGACGGCAGTAAATAATGGTTCATGGAGACCATTGTTAACAACAGTGGTGTAAAAACTGTACGAAAACAACAAGTTTTGCTACATGTAGGTTCCGACAAAAGACGTAGCGAAATGGCAAATTCTAATCCTAATAAATGCTTCCATGAAAGACAGGATATTGCGAATTCGAAGACAGAGAATACCAATTGAGTTGTCTCTCTGGTGAGAAGTTTTATGTTTGTAAAAATGCTCAATCAACACTTACATGCAGTGTAGTAACACTCGCTTGCTTAGTTGCATCTCCGGTCATCTCGGCGAAGTGAACCTCAACAAATTCGTATCATCGCTCACCCGGCAAGTAATCAGCTTAAAGCTTGCTCCTGTGCTCGGAGTAGAACACATGGGAACAGTCTAGTCTTTCAAACTTTGACGCTAGTGCAGGCAATCTTGCTGCAAGCGGCTGCAAGGCGTAATAATTGTAGCTCCTTTCAATTACAACTCAGCGTTTTACATTTTCATTCGCATGCTTTGAGCTCCTTCTTTCGTATTTCCGTTAGAAAAGTACACGTTTTCATGAGCCACAATGCGGCCGGATTCCTCTGGACTAGAAACCTTTGCGTGCCTTTAGATTCTGATTAACTTTGAAGGCATCGTTCTTCTCTTGAAAGCCGCTCGAAACTGAAAAACTTAGCTGAAGTCCAGTTTGCGATTGACAGCTGTTGTCTCGTTAACCAATCAAATTATTTGAACAATTTTAATGATGCCTGTGATTAGCTTATTTTAGCGTCGTTTATCGGAGAACAGAGCACGACTGTCGCCACTTTTACTCCTTCGGAAAATGTAGTTTGCCCTGAAAATTCACCAATGCAATCCAGTGTGATCCGATAGCCAGGTATCTGAGGAGCAATCTATAACATAGACGTCATTGACGTCGTTTTTCTTTGTTTGTTTTCTGTGGCAATGTTAGACATTTGCTGAAATATGTATTGTATGTTTCTTGAGCTACATTTTTTTTCAGCCTCGTGAAGGTGTTAAAACTTTGTGTGAGTTCACATTTCTACACATAAAATTACGTCATGGTAGAGTTTGCAACTCATAAAGGATTAAAAGGATATATTATTTCAAGAGTTTGTATTAGTTTTAGTTAATAGGTAATTTTTCTATTTCTCCTGTCAAGGCCGTCATAAACTTAGTGGATCAGTCAGGCAGGGAGAAGGTATGGTGACACAGTAATACCTTTTAACTTTTAGCTGTCTCAGGAAGACACAAGCTATGCATACAATCCAGCTTTTTGACGCGAACAGTGGTTTGTACATTTTTATATTCGTACATGTAGTAAGGTCACTTGCCTCAGGAAAACATAAGGCGGCTTTTTAATTTGTGTTAATTTTGAACTCGTTATTTTATAAACAATTATTGGATGAGGTTTTTGTGACAATAGTCAAGGTTGAGGTAAGTGTTATCAACCGAAGTCGAAGGCTGAGGCTGGTAACACTTTGCCAAACGCACGATGCCACACCACTCCTGAATTAGACATTGTTCTTGGAAATCATGCTTTGCGCACGCAACCTACAGATTATTCACTAATCTGCGGGCAGATTTTGGAATAATCTGTAAGTTGCGCTGTTTCCCGGAAAGAATTGTAGACTTCTAGCCAATGAGAAGACACAAGGTGACTTCAATGTATAGTAATTTTATATAATATTTTTTGTTCGTGCAGATAATAAGTGACGTTTTCATAGATAATATCTTGGCCTATAACAGTCCTTTTCTGACGTACATTACCTTCGATTTCCATGAATACTGGTGAGTTAACAAACTATCCACTCTTACATAATCTGTTGCGCTGTGAAGTTTTATTGGAACAGCTAAGCCACTTGGAAATAAACAGGTATACACAGTGAGTGTGACAGCTACAACCAAATTGAAAAATTTAGGCTAAATTTTTTCAAACCTCCTTTAACATTTAATTTTAGGATGTAAAACTGTTTAACGAACTTGTTTGAATAGGTGGAATTCATTTTATCAGTTATTTGATTGTATTGTTAATTTAACTATACAAATAGCAATCGTAGAGTCTTTAAATCAGGTTTAATGATCCAAACTTCTTTCTCTGCTCTTGTTGCAGTCGTGGAATGAGATTTGAAAATGTTTCTGTGTTGGTAGAGAGTATTCTTGATGTTATTAAGGAAGTGAGATACTGCTGGTATGTGTATCACGTTTTCTTTATGATTTCATAATTTAGTTACTTTACTGAGGCTAGTCTAAACCAAAGTTCTGTAGACTAGAGGTGCTTTCAAGATAGATAGTAAAGTAGTGTATGAGAGGCTGGTTTTCACTAGGGACTGAGTCGGATTCGGCGTCGTAGTTGAAATTGACCAAGAGCGTTTAAATGATTTTACGTAAGTCGAAAATCCGGGTCATAAGTGGAGTCATAAGCTTGACGGAGGCGGAATCGGAAAAATCAGAACGGTTCCATTTTTCTTTCGAATCCACTTACTATACGTCGTCGCTTATGATCCAGTGAAAACCAGATTGTTGGAATCAAAAGCAGACGCGGAAGAGCAAACAAATTGCAATGCTGGTTCTGAGGCAGTGATAATGGTTTTTTTCTTGTGTTACTGTGTACGACCCCGACGAGCGAGCGTTCATAGATCCAAGGCTGTTGCCTAACAATATTTCAAGGAGCCCAGAAGGGCAAAAGCCAAAAAGTTAGGAGCCCAACAGGTAATGTTTGGGGAGATGCTTCAAAAACTTAGGCGCCCAAAGGACTATCTTGGGTGCCCCAGGCTGCCGGGCTCCTGTTAGGCAGCAGCCTTGTAGATCACAAGCGATGGAGTTATAAGCGGAATCAGTATTCTGTTTCCGACTCCGTCGGTTTGATTTTCATTAGATCGCTGTGCTCTTGTACATGTGATTATGAATCCGACTCCGTTGCTAGTGATTACCCTTATAAAGCCAATATTCCAGCTTCACGCTGTAAATTGTTTTATTGTTGTGAACTGGTAGCTGGTCTGCATCTCAAACTGTCAAAATGCTGAACGTCCATTTTGTACATGTGGCAAATGTTTGGTACTTTGCTTGGCGTAACAATAGTGACGGTGCTCGTGATCGTGTTTGCCATCATGTTCATGATCGTTTTCGTGAACGTGAACGTGTTCGCGGTCGTGACCGTGTCCGTAGTTGTAATGTCTTCCAATATCCTGAAGTAATGACTTTTTGTTGTTGTTTGGAAGGACTGATGATCGAGGAATCATTTGTGACCAGCGAGGTATATTCCGTGTCAACTGCATGGACTGTCTGGATAGGACAAATGTTGTGCAAGCAGCCCTAGCACGGCACATTATGGAACAACAGGTAATTAATGTGAACAACAGTCAAATACTTTGATGTGTGTGTGGCGCGCCGGGCGCAACGGGGCTCCGGTGTCTGGTCTGCAAGTGATGTTTAGTATAGTAGTAAAATAAATAAATAGAGGAAGTTTAATACAAATTGGAATTGACCTCAATGGACATATGGCGTGTTTTATTGGATTGTCTTTGCTGACAGACCACGATCGCATGCACCTCGTTTGACTTTTCTTTTGTTTCACTTCAGAGTACCTCCAATACACATATATACCACACGTTGTTAGAATAGCCGCCTCTGTTTTTTAGGAAGGATAATCAACTCAGCTTTACCTCAACGTCGGGTTTTCTGATTTGCTTGCTCAAAATCTACTAATTAGGAATTACAAGTACAATCCTGGCCAAACGTCCTTGAAACACTTGACAAAAGAGCAACTCGTGACACATAATCTTGACCCGGTATTGTAACAAACATTGTGTTGGGGGTGGAGAGGGGGTGGTGAAAATAAAGACCATTTGCTTGTGAATAGGTGAAGTGTCTCAGGACGTTTAGCCCGGATTGCAGATTTTGAGCACAAGATTTCTTGGAGATGATTGTTGAGGGGTTGAAGCGGGAGGAATCAGTCACAGCTCCAAAAAGTCTCGAGCTCAAATCTAACTAGAATTGTTTCCGAAGAGGTGACATGGTTGTTAAAACCTTAGATGTAGAACACAGTAAATCTCACTGACTTTTTTTTTATTGTTATTTAGCTGAAGAAACTGGGCAAGCAGCTTCCAGACCAAGTCTTGCCTTCCTCTATAAGGACAGCTTTTCAAGAGATGTGGGCTAGTAATGGCGATGCAATCAGTCGGCAGTATGCTGGTACGGCTGCCATGAAGGTACGGTGTATTATACACGTTCAACTGTTTACATTTCGATCAGTTTGTAGATGACTTCCCTTGTGTAAACTACAGACGTAGCATGGAGAGGGGGGGCAGGTGGTGGTGGTAGGGACGTTATCTAGTGCACTCACGAAGAGCTGTCGCCCAAAATGTCATCGTCGCAATTACTCGCTTTGGTGGTTATACAGCCTCTTTTAACGTTGCTTTCTTTTCGTAAATCGCCAAGTGTTTTATTTGAGCTTTTTATTCCAAAACAGCATTACAATTTTTTTTTTTAATCTCTTTTAGGGAGACTTTACTAGGACTGGAGAGAGGAGATTTACTGGCGTTATGAAAGATGGCTACAACTCTGCCAACAGGTGTGTTTTGATTGTTATCTTTTGGCTAGGGGATTTGAAATACGTCTGGATAACCTTGTATGGTCGTAGTACGCTTTTATGAAGTAATCTTTGATGTGTGGTTAACCTTTCATCGTCGTATTACCCTTTTATGTATTAATCATTAAAAAAATACACTGGAATGTTTGATTTTGATTGAACCATTGGTAGTGACGTAATCCTGGTAATCACCATGTACAATTTGTACTCAACGCTTTGACCATCTAATTACATTATACACTTAATTACTAGTCCCTTGGAAAACAGTTGCATTTGTTTTCCCGTGAATCTCGTTGTTTGCGAGACGAAGTTGATGGAAACATCGGGGGAAAACTACACTTACGACCAGTAATCAAGTGTTATGTTATATAGCTGGAGTTGAATGTAAAGTAATACGGCAAGAAGAAGTCAAAGTATACTCTGGTGATAGACCATTTTACAGTTCTGTGCTTCGTTACCTGGCTAACCTGCAATCAGGCGACCTTTCTTTTTTCCCAGCGGAAAGGAACTTTCCCGCCGAGAAAAAAAAAGGACGTCTGATCGCAGGTTATCGCCTGGCCCGTAGATGCAAGCGAGGCTGAAAGTGACCTGACTTTAATACAGACCTCTTTGCTTTTCTCATTTGAATGCAAATAGTTAGCATAAGAACAACTGATTTGCTTAACAAAAGCAGTTAGGCTTTCATCAAAGCAAGGTAACCTGCAGCGTCATGTATAGTCCAGGTCACTGAGCAGACAACAGTAAAAATGATCTATTTGGAAGATTAGGGCACAATTGTTGCCCGCCGAGGAGACATTTCTACTTGACCCTAAATCAATGAGGGCGCCGCTCGATTCAACCTTTTAATACTCCTTTCTCACATAAATAATTCACCTTATCAAAAAAGATAGCGACGAGTAGATTTACACATGATCCTTCGCGCATCAAAACCGTTAAAAACGCTCTCACAAACGCACAGAAAAAACCCAAAACAACACCCTATCTGCATATCGTTAAAACATGAACGTGTTGTGCCAGAATGGCGACTCTTTTCCTCCTACGTGTAGAACGGCTTGGTAATCAGGCTACAAGTTAAGTATATCCGCTGTCTTTTAGGTATTACCTGAACAGGTTTAAGGCGGCTTACAGGCAGACATTGATTGGTAAGTATTTGAAAGTGATGAGCTCAAAACGTCAAATTTATTATATATTTATGCGTAAGAGTGTTAAAATAACTTTACCCCCACAATGTTTTAGTCTAATTGGCAAATTAAGATTGTCAAATCAGTCTGAGTTTTTCAACCTTTCTCGTGTTGTCTATAACTATGTGTACACATTTAAAGGCCATCAGTCGAAATCAGAAGCACGAGGTGATATCCTTCTGTCGAAATTTAATATGAATAATCTCTACAGACCTCTAAAATGACCGAAAATAGTTGAAAGCATGATCTGGGCTGCTTTTGAAATGAAATATGCTGTCTTTGAGGCGTCGGATTAACACGGCTGAAGTTGTTCCTCGTTTCATCTTTCACTTTCATTAAGATAAACTTTTTATTGTATATATAGCGAGAATAACACGGCTGAAGTTGTTCCTCGTTTCATCTTTCACTTTCATTAAGATAAATTTTTTATTGTATATATAGCGAGAGTATTTTTAAAAGCAAACTAATTTAGTTTTATTTTTATCGGTAGTTTTTAATAGTTTTTAATAGTTTTTAGTAGTTTTTAATAGTTTTGTATATTTTAGTATAGTTTTATTTATTGTTATCTTAGAGTTGGCGTGATGTCCTAAACGATTTTGCCGACATAACGATATTTAGATTTAGATTTAGATTTTAGGCAATAAACCTTGCTAATAGAATTGTATATGTGCTATATTTTCACCTGTGAAAAAAGCGATACGTCCAATCAGGTTTGCGTATAGCGTTCTTCACATGTGAAAAATATAACCAATCACCGTTCATGATAGAATCACTTAGCCAATCAAAGTTAAGCACTCTAATGGCTTCCGAGAAGCGCGGGCTTGAAATCAGCGTCCGCTTGAAGTTTGTGTCTCGATAACATGGCTTCGGTTCCCGTTTTACTTCACTTTCGGTAAAACAGCAATGGAATAATTTATATCTAACAAATATCTTGAGCGCTAGAACTTCAGTTTGAGAATCAATGGCCATTCAAGAAACCGAGGAAGTAAATTTAACATCAGAAAACCAACAACATTCAAGGGGGAACATTCAAATTTAAACAGTGCAAGTCAGCAGAGTCCGAATTTGTCTTTGCACAGTGCGAAACGTCGCCATGACATGACTGAATCTTACAGTAATTATGGACAAACGAAAAGATTTCTTACTATGTATTTACGAATTCTCCCCTATTATATTTAAGCTTTTGTAGGCTCGTTGTACGCCTGTATCTGGACTGGAAAGCGGATTTGTTTTTCATTACGCTCGGTCATTCATTACGTTCTCAGCGTTCTACATGTAAACTTATGGTGCCGGAAAAAAAAAACAACAACTAAAACTGATTTCATGGATGTGTTTAATTCTCGTTATATATACAATAAACAAATTACAGCAAAGAAAGTGCTTTGTACAGATTTTTATTCACTCGTTGCAAAACTTAGGAAAACTCACTCGTTCGCTGCGCTCACTCGTTCGTTTTCTAAAGTCTTGGAACTCGTGAATAAAAATCCGTACGTCGCACTTTCTATGAAGTAATTTATTTATTCTTATGGACTGGTCACACGCTCGCAACATTTCAACGAGGCGTATTCCGGGATTGGCTCGTATGACCGTGACAAAGTTTCCCTCGTCTAACCATCCTTTAGCACTGTCGAGCATATTATTTACGACAGTGTGGTAAATCATGTCCAGTGATTTTCAAGTTAATTCCACCTAAATAAAAGCTGACAATAGATTTTTCGTTCAAACTTTGCCCCTGTATTTATTCATATGAGATACTTCATTTTGAAATAAAAGAAGAAAGAGGGGTACCGCAATACTCATTAAGGAGCACTGGGCAGTGAAAGTGGACCCATTTGGAGACATTATTGTAATGCTTATTACAAAGAACGACATTCCCAGTCAGAATTGTAAATTTTTTTGTGACCCCGAGACTCATGAGAACACGCAGATTAAACTGGAGTCAATAGCATTGTGTCGGACACATATAACATTTTAATGTTGATTTTAGACGAGATAAGTCTGAATTCTCTTGATTAAAATTTATCAACCAAAATTTCTCGACATGGTTACCAAAGGGCAAAATAGATATGACCAACAAGTTTTACTTTGGCTAATCTCGTTATTCTTTATTCAAATTTTTCAGCAATAGGGAATCAGGATCAGTCCCTTTCCTCAAGCAAAGTTTATGATTAAGTTGATTACAATGACTGAAAAAAAGGTTGGGGGTGCCCCGTGCTTTCGGTTGGGTGAGCTATAGGCATTTTCCAACCAACTGAACAGCGCTCAAAATAATCACAGGGCCAAAATCCGCCCATGTTTTCAACTATATTGCGCGTTGCACGCGGGGCGCGCTCTAAATGACGCCATAAATTATGCGCAGAAAGGAATGTCGCAGTGGCAATTGTTGTGGAGGAATAACACCTGAATATAGCATGTAATATGTCGGCGTCAAAATATCGAAGTTCGTTGCCTACCCGAGCCATTGAGCACACGCAAAAAGCAAATAATCGGAAGTAAACTCATCCTCACACTGAGAGCAGCTGCCCATGTGTGGTCGGTAGGCGTGAGCGTGAAAATCTCGCGGCCTACACTGAGTCGGGAATGTTTTTGCCGTAGTGGCTTCCGTACATCGGGGTGTATTTCGCTTCTCCTGGAACCCTTTTTAAAGGACATCGCGGGCATTTAAAGAATGGCAAAGATGAGTCACTGAAATCTTTGTGTTCGAGGCACGAGTTTTTTTTTTTTCCTTGCGGTCAAGTTTGCTTTTAGAGGGTCTAGGGAAGAGGTTTTCGATGTCTAGCATAACTATTGTCAAACATATCCTCCATTGTGCGCGCGGAAAATATGCTAGGATATTTTTTCCGCGGACATTACCTGTTCCGAGAAGCGACAAGTTTTCCAAGAGACGCAGCTCGAAGTAAAACTGCGAGCTTCGAGGAACAGATAATGTCCAAGGACATTATCCTAGCATACTCCCCCCCCCCCCCTCCCCCCCCCCCCCAATGGAGGCTAATCGTGATTATTAATCCTTCAAATCTTTTTTGCACGCGTGTAAGTTTTGAATATATGGAGGTATTTTCTCGATATTTCCAGTTTTTAGCTGGGGGATATTCGTGCGTGACGTGTTTATCCAATCGCGAGCGAGGGAAAAAGTTTGATGGATTATAAACGGTGGCTATTTTGGCTCCCTTTGATTATTGATATATTTTTTAGGTCACTCGATATTCTTTCTGAAATTAGACAATTAAACTAGGCTTACCTGTAAGGTGAAGTTTAATTGCAATTCTGGCAGTTATTGGTCAGAGCGAAGAAGTCACGCGAGGTAAGCGCGCTGGAATCGAGCTCAGTTTGCGTACGGGAAACCGAGTTGAAGGTTGACAACGTAGCGTTGTCCCTAAAAATCCTTTACAATACTATGCCAAACCTTTGACGCACCCTGATTAAGACGAACTTCTGAAGCTAGAACCGAAAGCGAAAGCGAGCGTTGCTGACCCTTCTAAGGACGAGTTAATGATGAATATTCCCCCTCAAATGAGCACAATTTGAACCTATGAGCGAATCGCTCAAGCCCCGCTCCAGTCGAATTCGACAACTTCGGGGGACGCCGTAGTCCCCGGCCAAAAAGCTAAACCGGCGGCTAAATTAACATTGGTCTGAAAACAGACATTAGTGATTTGTAGGACTGCTCACCCAACAAGGCTGATTCAGGGGCAACAAAATCCGCCAAACGAGACGAAAAGTCCAGATGGTTTTACTTGACGAAATAGCTTCAATCGCTTACACCAGAATGCTTTAAATATGGCATCTAGCGACTTTAAAAGATGCTTATTATTCCGTCTATATTGATGACCTACATCAGAAATACCTAACATTTTCATGGAAGGGTAACTTGTACCAATTTACATGTTTCCCAAATGGCTTGGCATTATGCCCGCGTAAATTTACCAAGCTTCTTAAGCCTGTATATTCCACATAACGAATGAAAGGCCATTTGTCTGTAGGTTACATAGATGATTCTTACCTACAAGCTGCTGAGTCCGCACATTGTGTGCTTAACGTTATTGACCTCGCTCCCAATGTGTGGCTTCATAGCTCAGTTGGTAGAGCATCGCAGCGGTATCGCGGAGGTCACGGGTTCGAATCCCGTTGAAGCCCTGATTTTTTTCAGGCTTCTTCTTTCCAATTGCTTAAATTGGAAAATTTACTGCGATAATCACTCTTCACTTTCATCATTGACACAATCACATCATTTAATAATCTTGGGTTTGTTATACACTCTGACAAATCAGTTTTGTACCCCACTCAACGACTTGTCTTCTTGGGGTTTGTGCTGGACTCTATAGTGATGAGACTCTACCTCACACCTGAGAAAGCTAGTAATGTTAAGAATGTCTGTCAGCGGGTTTTGCTGTCCCCTTGTCCTCTGATTCGTGAAGTTGCCCAAGTCTTGGGGCTCCTGACATCCAGTTTCCCAGGTATTATGCATGGACCATTGCATTATAGATGGACTGAACTGGATAAAACAAGGGCACTTCAAGAAAATAAGGGGAATTTTGACAAACCTATGAGGTTATCCACTGCAGCAAAAGGAGAGTTGCAATGGTGGGTGTGTTGAAACATCCTATAACCCAGTCAGTCATGGGCCAATGCAAGTTACCATGATAACTGATGCATCAAAGACAGGATGGGGATGCACAGTGAATGGCATTCCCATAGTGGAATGCTGGGACACCGAGGAAGCGGTTTCTCGTACGCAACTGAGCTCGATTTCCCGCGCGCTATCTCACGTGACTTGATAGCGACTTAGACCAATGACGTAGTAGAATTATACATTTCATCCATCAACTTGGTATTTGTACAAAGTGTATGACTTTCGCTTTCGCTCAGGAATAATATGTTTCAGTGTCCTAACAAGGGCAATAACGGCCATCGTCCTTTGAGCGAAGCCATTTGGCTGTGAGAAACTAAATAAAAGATATTTTAAACTCCTTAGCCCATGTTTCTGACATCTTCGTATTTCGCTTTACTAAACTTAAAACGAAATTGGCAGACCACTGAGACGTACTCTCCCCAGACCTTTTCAGTCACGGCAGCTATAGTACAGTGGAACCTCGCTTTAACGAAGTCGCTGGGGACCGGCAAATTTGTTCGTTAAATGGAGGGTTCGTTATATCGAAGACCTCGATATAACGAATTTGAGGGGAATGGACCAAAATGTTCGTTATATCGAGGTCATAGTTAATGTTTGATTTGTAACACAGGTGACTTCTGCGGAAATACTTAAGTGCCAATGTCTATGACATATAATAAGTCGTTGACTGAAAGGTTGCTGTCCCTTTACCATAAGGATTAAAGGATTTGCTGACTGTTGATCTGTTCAGCGTTTATCTTCTGTCGCGTGTTGACATTGGAAGTCGTTATATCGAGGTATATTTTACGTTTGGGCTTCCGGATTATGTTCGTTATATCGAGGAATTCGTTATATCGAGGTTCGTTATATCGAGGTTCTATTCCATACATTTTATTGTAATTTTGGCCGGGACGTAGAGTATCGTTCGTTATATCGAGGACTTCGTTAAATAGAGGTTCG
Source organism: Platygyra sinensis (assembly GCA_019787425.1). Lineage (NCBI taxonomy): Eukaryota > Metazoa > Cnidaria > Anthozoa > Scleractinia > Merulinidae > Platygyra > Platygyra sinensis. Next base: position 17,020 of record JAHPZR010023194.1, on the reverse strand, counting down.
TTAAATCGAGGTTCCACTGTAGCACCAACCGTAGTGATTTGCTTAAACTCCCTGATGATCTCAGTACAGCCCATTTAGTATTATGTCATATGTAATGCACCAATATGGAATTATTTCACGAGCGCACTGGATACTGGTTGGCTATGATCATCTCATATCCAACAAGCTCAAGTAAAAACGCTCCCAAAGTAGAGAACACTAAAATAAAATAAAAATATAAAACGCCCCCAAAAGTTCGAATACTGATTCCATATTTGTGGAGCATGATACAGTTTACAATTAATGATAATAACTACGCAAGGTCTTTATCCATCCGCTCCGTATACTTGAACTTCTTATGTTTGTCCGGTACTAAAACCCTTTTTTTTCTCGTAGATGTAATGCTTGGAAACCCCGTGACAGAAGACATCGCGGCACTGATAGCTGCCATGAAGAACGGGCCAGAGGAGGAGCAGTGGACGATGGAGAGAGAGGAATGTGTGGCGCAGTTGGTACAGCACTGTAAACAGCTGCTGCTTAGAGATGAAGAGGAGTGTATATGCGGCTGGGCCTTAGTGGATCCTTTTTACAGGTACAGGCATTGCCCGCGTCCTGATTGTAATGTTTATAGAGGTTGAGGTATTGAAACATTGTTTTAATATTATTATACAGTTTATTTGTTGTCAGTATGGGTCAGTATTTCACTGTTTGCGTGGCAAAATTTTTGCACTGATGTTTCTGTGTAGAGCAACGTTTAGCAAGGCTCAAAACAGTTTCCCACACTTTCCAAGACGTAGATTTTGATGGGTCAGTTTAACCACACTTTGTCAATTGATGGTACAATTATGGCCCAATCTCTGGTGAACACGTTAGTATTATTTTTGTTACACTATATGTTACCATAGCAACACTATGACCTGCTAAAAACACCCTTAATTTCAGCTTTAAGCGCTTATATCTCAAAAACGGCACTGTGAAATTTTTTTTCATATTATAGAATCTTGATAAGCGGGATAGGATGCAAATTTTGGCAAAGTTTAAAAATATTCTGTACATGGGGGCTCAGAGCCATCTTTTTTCCAGTCATTGTTATCAACTTTTCATACGCTTTGCTTGAGAAAAGACTAATATGACTTTTATTGCTGAAGTTTGAATAAATAAACTGTAAGTAAACTGTACCCTTATCATTGAAACATGCCGTTTGTGTTTTTCTGGAGTTTATTTTACTCAGGATATCGATTTGTTTCCCTGCAGCACGGATGGTGAAGTGACACAGGACCAGGATGTCATTCTCTTACTCACTTATCACGCGTACTATGTGGCCAGGTAAAGCGAATTAACTATTTAGTTATGGCGCATGCTATTTGAAGTTTATATTTTTCAGCGGAAAGAACGTTTAACTCAACCTCGTTCCGATAGTCCCTCATCTTTCGCTCCAGTGGGCGGGAAGATGAGTGACCCTGGGAACGAGGCTGCATTTAACTCAGTTTTTTTTTTTAATTTCAGCTACGATGACGAGGCGGAGAGGATAACCCAGTATGAGCGAATCACGCTTGAAGACCTAGAGAAGATTGAGATTGGTGAGCCATTTCAAAGTTATCTTTTGTCTTTTCGCATCTTGTTTAACAGGCATTCATTACATGTAAACATATGGGGCCAGAAATGGGATAGGAATTTTAACTTATCGCCCACTCCTCTGCCACCCCATACCAACCGCCCTCGTGATACTAACATTTTGAGATGCCCACCTCCTCCCCCCCCCTCCCCCGTCTGAAACTTATCAAAATAAAAAAAGTTAAGAATACCAGATAATATTGCAATTTCAAAATAGCAGGTTGGGTTAATTCAGAAGCATATCGCCTAGACTAGGTGATATGCTTCTGGTTGAGTTGATGTTGTTCGCTACGTACATGTGATAAAGGACATGGTCTGGGGCATCAAGAGGAATTGTAGCCGATTGGCAGCAAAAAGGAAAATAACAATGATTTTCTCTTCACTATACAATATAAACCGTTCCTCCAACAATCTCACTGTCTATTTTCTATCATTGTATGATTTTTCAGCTCTAAAAAGTCGTCCTATTATCTTTTTTAGGTTCTGAAGCAAGTTTCAAATCCAAATATCTTTTCATTCGCATATATCGGCGACACGATGGGAACTCGGGTTATTTTCACACCTTGCGGACGATACAGCACCGTACAGCGGATGACGCCAGAAGTAAGTAAGCCGCCATGTTTTTGTGTCAGCGTGATACCCACGACTCGACATAATTTATGTGCAATGTACAATGTGATCTTTACATGCCGAATGTTAAAAGAGACCAAGATAAGATTACAGAGTGTATGGGACGCTTGCATCCACGCAGATTTTAGCTACCTTTAACAGTTATTTAACGAATGATTATTGTACTGTGATAAAACACGAAGGGCATTTAAGAGCACGAGGGAAATGTAGAAACACGAGCCGCAGGCAAGTGTTTTCTACATTCCAAATGTCCCGGCCACGTTAAATGCTATCGCAACGGCAATTTACGAACTTGGCAAATAGTGACACATTGTTACATTGTCCGTCATCTTTCCCTCGCTATTTTAGATAGAGTACTAAGTGTTTATTTCCTTGTAACACGTCAATGCTTGTTGTGATATTTTATGCCTGACAGTATTTTCCGCCGGCACTCAGGCTCTCTGGTGTAAGAGTTAAGGTAGAGTGTGGCTATTTTGGCGCTAACATCTAATTCCTCTTGTCTAGGTGTACTGCTGTGTATTGCGGACGCTTTTGCCACTGCACGGGCAACATTAGACCTCGGATTGAGAGTCACGGAGTGTCGACTAGACAGGTAGGTTATTGTGTCAGTATTTCATGCAAAGGTCTTTTCCATCCTCGCTGATGAGGTCAAAGGTAGCAACATTTATCGTCAACGTGGATGAAGATCAAATCTCTCCTGACACACATCATCATTTTTTGTTCCCCTCAGCATATAGTTAAGAGCTCTTTGTGGTCTCGTTCGCTTGTTTCACCATCAATCCATTCACTGCCTTGTTTTTTTGTTCGTTATCCGTCTTATCTTTTCGGGCGCTCGCCCGTCCGTCTACCTGGTCAGGCGTGGCTGAATACCTACGTTCGTTCGTTCGTTCGTTCGTTCGTTCGTTCGTTCGTTCGTTCGTTCGTTCGTTCGTTCGTTCGTTCGTTCGTTCGTTCGTTCGTTCGTTCGTTCGTTCGTTCGTTCGTTCGTCGTTCGTTCGTTCGTTCGTTCGTTCGTTCGTTCGTTCGTTCGTTCGTTCGTTCGTTCGTTCGTTCGTTCGTTCGTTCGTTCGTTCGTTCGTTCGTTCGTTCGTTCGTTCGTTCGTTCGTTCGTTCGTTCGTTCGTTCGTTCGTTCGTTCGTTCGTTCGTTCGTTCGTTCGTTCGTTCGTTCGTTCGTTCGTTCGTTCGTTCGTTCGTTCGTTCGTTCGTTCGTTCGTTCGTTCGTTCGTTCGTTCGTTCGTTCGTTCGTTCGTTCGTTCGTTCTTTCGATCTTTCTATCTTTCTTTCTTTCGTTCTTTCTTTCGTTCTTTCTTTCGTTCGTTCGTTCTTTCTTTCTTTCGTTCGTTCGTTCGTTCGTTCGTTCGTTCGGTTGGTCGGTCGGTCGGTCGGTCGGTCGGTTGATTTTTCGTTCTTGCGTGAGTGAGTGCGTTCTTTTGACTTCTTCGGGTCGTTCCTGTGCTCATATGCCCGTTTTATCGTTCGTTGTTCCTATAGTGAAATATTTTCAGACTCAAACTTCTCATTGCCAAGACCAGTTTGTTTCACGACACTCTTGCCCAGGACTGATTTACCCACTACAAAAAGAGTTGGCAATGTATGTATCGTCCCAGGTAGCTATCGGCGTAATTTCCATTCTTTTTGTTCTTCACTTCACAATTCAGAAAGAAAACCAAGGTTGCTCCAAGTGTAATTCAGATCTCATCCAAGTCCTGCCTCAGCAGCTGGTCCAGTGCGGAGATTAAACTTCGAAGCAAGTCCGTCGTTGAACCCAACTTAAGCGTCTCGTCCTTTACGTCCCTTCGCCGTTCTAAACTCGGCGATCTAACAAGGTCTTTCTCGGACTCTTTTCTGGCGAAGAGACGCCTGGAGGACGAGGAGGACGAGTTCAAAAATCCTAGTTCCAGTGCTCCGCACAGCTATTCTGGCAGTTCGGGGAGTGATGAAGATGAAGATGAGGGGTCTGGGGAAACTGAAGAAATGGATCACTATGACCCGGCGGTAAATAATACTTTTTGGATTGTCTCAGTGTACGAATTCACCTTATCGATATCGCTTTTTTGATTTAGCTCTAGTTGAGAGAAGTTGAGCGAGAATTTAGATTCTCATTAATCAAGGCTAGTCTGTACATTGAGAATAACCATTTAGGTGGAACAGATCATTTTCTTGCACTTTCCAAGACTTAAATTCTGATGGCTCATTATTACCACTCTTTATCAGCTGATGCTATAATTATGGCGTCAAAAAAAAGACTACCCAATCATTAGTGAACAAGTTGTTATCATTTTTGTGTCACAATAGGTCACCATAGCAACACCATACCTTTTAGTGCTTATAATTCAGAAACGGCACAATGAAACCTATTTTATCATTATCAAATTTTGATTAGCAGGTTAAGTCGGAACTTTATTGAGAATCGTCTGCGACGAGTGTTCATCACCTCTCACCTCGAGTTTCGAAGTAAAAATGTTAGAACGGAAGTTTTATGGTATTAAATATTTTCCATTTTACATATAAGAACTGTTTCGACTCCTGTACTCGTTTAAAATGGTCATAAACTGGATCAGTGAAAACGGGCTAAGCTTCATGATCTATCATTCCACGAATATGTTGATAAACGACTTCATTTAGTCACCGTTGGCGCTGTTTCAGAATCAATTTAGTGTTTCTCGTGGCAACAACTGCTCTTGTCGACCCGTTCAAATACTATGATATTTTTTTTGCTGTTGCTGTTACAAGATGAGCACAAAGGTGCAAGAGTCAATAACTAAAACCTACATATTAGAGAAGATGTTTGACAGACCAGCTCTTTGGTAAGTCTTGCTGGACCGGCGATTTTTTTTTCCCCTGACTCATTAAACGTCTGTTTGTAGGTCAGCAATGGTGAAGAGATAAGTACTGCTGGCCCAGCAGTCAAAGACCGGGTGGAAGAAAGCGAAGTGGGGTTATTTCCTGAAGATAAAGCCGCGAATAACGAAGCAGAGAATGAAAACGACGAATCACGGACGATAGATGACGCCCTTAAAACTGAAGACCTCCCTGCGGAGGGCGGTTCTCTGCAGCCATGTGCATTTGTTGTAGGTGATAAAGCAGGCGCTGAAGAAGAGGACGAAGAGATTAGTGATGAACGCGAAGCCATCGTGGAGGGAAGAAATGTCTCCAAAAAGGCGTCTTCTGATTCTCATTTTAACAAGGAAGAAGCGGAAAGTCCAGACAATCCCTGGGTACACGGGAAAGGTACTGAGTCAAATAAAAGAAATGATAACGAGGATCAGGGTATGGGAAGTGAAGTAACTGGTAACCAACCAACACAAGAGAAAAGTGAAGTTACGGGAGAACAGAATGACAGCTCTGAGCTAAGCACTACCGAAGGCAAAGCCACGCCGCATTTTAAACAAGAAAATGGAGAAATCAAATTAAAGGATCTTGAAGGTGAAGCGAATACCCAAGATCCGCAGATAAGTTTCCACGGGGCGACAGCCTCGATGCGAATCAGTCATTCCAACGTGGAGCTGGGCAGCATGGTGTCCTCTGGGACGCTGAACAATGGCGAACGAAGCCCGGAAAGACGACGAATCTCTCGATTTCTGAATCGTTCCACCGGAAACCGAACCCCGAAGTTGAACATTTTCGCCACTGCGCAGGCGCGTGGACGTACTCTTCTTCCGGAACTGCGCAGTAAGCTGTCTTCGTTTTCCCAGCAGGTTCGCTCCAGGTCACCGCGGTTAAACACCAAACGACCGAGCTTGCACGGTGAAACTAACAGTCAACAGAAACAACGTAGAAGAACTTGTCGCACTAAAATTATTGAATTATGATAGGCGGGATACTCCTCTGTTCGGTGTTGGGTTAGATTCTAGTGGCCTTCAAAAGATTTCTTTAATACATGTTTTTGTTTCTTTGTTAACTCAATTAATCTCAAAAGTCAGTTGTGAGAACGTTCAATCGATTAATGATGAAAGTTTAAAGACCCTTTCGGAGTGCATGCCGAGGTAGGGGAGGGGGGTATGTCGAGACGTTACCGTTCTAGACTGGGCACAAATAAGTATCAATAGAATTATGGCGCTAATTAATTCACGTTGATCTACTCGTAAATTGCTTCTTATTTGCTCCTCTTTGTCCCACAGACTGTTAGTACAGCAATCTCTAAGATAATTGTACAGAATGCCATAGATATTATTTAAAATTTTATTTTTACTGTAGTTTTGTCTTGTAAGACCAAAGTTTACAGGTAAATGAATAGAATTTAAACAAGATTAGATTAAGTGATGAATAATACTTAGGCGAAGTACTTAACAACAGTTACTGAAATTAGACGTTTAAATATGATATGCGGTTTTCTAACCGAAATTTTACTTTAAACTTTTATTGTAAATGATATTCTTATTTAAAGCAACCTCTCAATGGCTTGTTAAAGAATGTGTTTTACTGGTCTACGTAAGCAATTTTTAAATGTAGGTAAATTTCAAAAAGTGCACTTTTTATAGTTTTGTATTGTTTTTTGAAGAAAATTTTCAGTTGAGTTTTCGATTTAATGTATGTAAAGTTGACTTCTAAGGCAATTTATACGATAAAAAGGCTGTGCCTCTCTGTTAGCGTGGAGATAATATAACGACGTAACGACAAATGTCGAATTGCTAAATTACACTGTTGAAAATAAATGGAGCGAAATATTGTCTGAATGACTATTTCAGCGCCAGTCAGCTTTTCTGCTAGTTTCAAGGCGGCCCTATATTGATTCAACGAAGAAATCTTAAATTTTCAAAACCCTCCTTGTTCAAAAGTGTGCATGGCGCTAAGGG
>JAHPZR010023194.1:0-2500 GCA_019787425.1 Platygyra sinensis | reverse complement strand
TGTCACGTCTCATTCTAGAAAACCCTCGCCAAACATGAGTTTCTGACGATGTGACCGGATTTCTGGATCTCTTGCTACTCCCGTCTCTTGTAGACTGCCCGCACGGTAACTCGAGGTGAAAGCATACCCGATATCAATACCACATGAAGAAAGTTGCTCTGCCCCGTGGATCGTACTGCCAATCCTGGGCGATTTCGTGAATTAAAAACTGGGATTTTGAATAACGCAAATCTCAAGGAATGGGATACAAAGTTGGTCCAAATGACTGTCATGCTAAACTCGTAAACGTAGATTTGCGTTGTAATAACGTTAATCTCGCCAGGCGGGTATGCCTCCACCCTGCGTTACAAATGACGATCACAAATAGCAACTACTAGTAATCGTTCGCATCCAGGAGGGGCGACCAAGTAGAAATGCTCCTAGTTGTTGTGATTTCAAGCTACACAAACCCACAGCGAGGCCGCGGCATTAACGGCTCCCTTAGCGCCATGCACACTTTTGAACAAGGAGGGTAGATTTGGGGAAAAAAAAATTAAGATTTCTTTCGTTGAATCAATATAGGGCCTGCCTTGACACTAGGCAGAAAAGCTGTACTGGCGCTGAAATCAGGTCATTCGAAGACAATATTTCGCTCCATGTATTTTCCAACAGTGTAATTTTAGCCAATTCGACTATTTGTCGTTCCCGTCGTTATATTATCCTCCACGCTAACAGAGAGGCACTTAGCTCTTTTATCGTAATAAATTGCTACCTGAGGAAGTCAACTGTTACATACATGTAAATCGAAAACACTCAACTGAACATGTCTTCAAAAAACAATACAAAAACACTATAACAAAGGGCACTTTCTTGAAATCTTAACCTTTTTTTTCACACTGCAGAGAAAAAGCATTTGCTTTAAAAATTGTTACGTTAGACCAGTCAAAACACATTCTTTGAACAAGCCATTGAAGAGGTTGCCTTAAAATAAGAGAATCAGTCATTTCCCCACAGTGGAAAGTTCAGCGCGAGATAAACTTTCGGTTACGAAAACCGCATATCATATTTAAACGTCTAATTTCAAGTAACTGTTGGTAAGTACTTCGCCTAAGATGTGTTATTCCTTACTTAGACTCCTAAACTCTTGTTTTTAAATTCTGACTTCATGTACCTGTAAACTTTGGTCTTACAATGTACAAACTAGACTACAGTAAAAATAAAATTTTAAACGGATATCTATGGCATGCTGTACACATTAGTCCCTCAGAGATTGCTGTACTAACAGTCGGTGGGACAAAGAGGAGCAAATAAGAGCATTTACGAGTAGATCACGTGAATTAATTAGCGCCATAATTCTATTGATACTTATTTGTGCCCAGTTCTAGAACGGTAACGTCTCGACATAACCCCCCTCCCCTACCTCGGCATGCACTCCGAAAGGGTCTTTAAACTTTCATCATTAATCGATTGAACGTTCTCACAACTGACTTTTGAGATTAATTGAGTTAACAAAGAACAAAAACATGTATTAAAGAAATCTTTTGAAGGCCACTAGAATCTACCCAAACACCGAACAGAGGAGTATCCGCCTATCATAATTCAATAATTTAGTGTCGAACAAGTTCTTCTACGTTGTTTCTGTTGACTGTTAGTTTCACCGTGCAAGCTCGGTCGTTTGGTGTTTAACCGCGGTGACCTGAGCGAACCTGCGTGGGAAAACGAAGACAGCTTACTGCGCAGTTTCCGGAAGAAGAGTACGTCCACGCGCCTGCGCAGTTGGCGAAATGTTCAACTTCGGGGTTATCGGTTTCCGGTGGAACGATTCAGAAATCGAGAGATTCGTCGTCTTTCCGGGCTTCGTTTGCCATTGTTCAGCGTCCCCAGAGGACACCATGCGCCAGCTCCACGTTGGAATGACTGATTCGCATCGAGGCTGTCGCCCCGTGGAAACTTATCTGCGGATCTTGGGTATTCGCTTCACCTTCAAGATCCTTTAATTTGATTTCTCCATTTTCTTGTTTAAAATGCGGCGTGGCTTTGCCTTCGGTAGTGCTTAGCTCAGAGCTGTCATTCTGTTCTTCCCCGTAACTTCACTTTTCTCTTGTGTTGGTTGGTTTTACCAGTTTACTTCACTTCCATAACCCTATCCTCGTTAATCAAATTTCCTTTCTTTTTATTTGACTCAGTACCTTTCCCGTGTACCCAGGGATTGTGCTGGACTTTTTTCCGCTTTCTCCTTGTAAAATGAGATCAGAAGAAACGGCCTTTTTGGATACATTTCTTCCTCCAGATGGCTTCGCGGGTCATCACTATCTCTTCGTCTCTTCTTCAGCGCCTCTTGATCACCTACAACATGCACATGGCTGCAGAGAGACTCCGCCCTCCGCAGGGAGGTCTTTCAGTTTTTAAGGGGCCGTCATGCTATCGTCCGTGATTCGGTCGTTTTACATTCTCTGCTTCGTTATTCGCGCTTTATCTTCAGGAAATAACCCCCACTTCGCTTTCTTCCAACCCGGGTCTT